>LPNX010418813.1:0-220908 GCA_001517045.1 Pseudotsuga menziesii
GAGCGTTTTGAAGGAAGTTCGACATCATAAATTGATTGGGTATCTCAATTAAATGACCCATATACCAAAGCCAATTTCTACCCAATCTGCAAGTATTTTTTTAAAAAAAAAAATCCACGTCCGTCGCATAAGCGACGGTTCTATCTGTCTCTTTTGCGACGGTTAAGCTCCATTTCCGTCGCTTATGCTACGGTCCTACATGTCGCTTTTTCGACGGATAATCTCCATTTCCGTCGCTTATGCGACGGTCATACATGTCGCGTTTTCGACGGCTAATCTCCATTTCCGTCGCTTATGCGACGGTCCTACATGTCTCATTTCCGACGGTTGTACAAGATCTTCTACAAAAAAGCGACGGTTCGCCCTGTCGCCTTTCCGACGCTTCATTGTTATAGACGTCGTTTAAGCGACGGTTATTGATGTCGCTTATCCGACGCTTTAAATTTAACCGACGGTTACTTCGGTGTCGCTTAACCGACGGTTAGTTAGGTGTCGGATAAGCGATGACAAGTTTTCGACGCTTAAAAAAAAATCATAGTGTCGTACATGCGACAGGGAAGTGTCGAAAATCCGACAATACGGCCGTCGGATTTTTGGGCAAAATGTAGTAGTGTGTTGAGCCCAGAAATGGTCTCTTTTGACCACCCTTAATTACCTCTTCTTTTTCTATCCTACCTTATTTAGCATACCAATTAAACATTTTATCCCCACTCTACTCTTCAAACCACCAAGGTATGATTGGTCATTGTTTTATTTTATTAATACTTATGATTGTGATAATTAAGGCTTTGTATCTCTTAATGCGCTAACATATTATGGTTTATAAATGTATTTTGAGATAAATGGACTGCAGGAAGATTGGGATGAACAAACCACGAAAAGGATGGGCATTCACTACTCAAGCTGATCCCCATCCATCCTATCATCACCCAAAGAATGCAGTTCTAGTACGATATCCTGGACAAAGCTATGAAAAGGTAGCTATAACAGAATGTGTCATATTTGGAGGTCAATAGTGCATTGTTGCTTGTGTGTAGCCGTAATCTGAAGATATCGTCACCCCTGGGGCAATTGAAAGTTTTCCTATGTTTCCTATTTTTCATCCTGCCGCGTTTGTAATAGTTTTTGTCATTTGGGGTGCGTGAAGATCAAAGATATTCATGGATGCCCCATAATAGGATAGGATGTTATGATCTACATGCTATAAGTATGGAGAATTGTTTCGAGCCAGGGGTTGCTGAACATATAACCAATTCATTGTATTAGCTATGAGGAGGAATTGTGTAATCACTCTGTCTTTTAATATAAGGAGTTACTTCTGATCTAAAGGTTTTTATGTCTATTCAGCCAACATCTCTATGTGAAGGCTAGGCCCACCTTCCATAGGGATTGCTGAGTTAAATTAGGACTTTTCAATTCCTTTGTCGTGTGATGTTATGTTAATTTTATTTTTTTCATAAGAAGCTGTAACAAGTGTGGATTTACAGTGTGTTGTGATTTCATTCCTTGGAGATCTGTAGTGGTATAGTGTGACAGTCGACTGAGTAGGTAATTATTTCTTATGCAATTTGTGTGGTAACTATAACAGATCTGTTCATCCTTGGATCTTTTAGTTGTCGTTCCATGAATCTTTGCAGCTTGTCTTTTATTGTTATGATTACCGAATTTCATTCCTGCACTTCAATTTCCTAGAATAGTCGAACTCAATTTGAATTCCTAGATCAATATTTAAATTATGCTTGTGGGTTCCTAGGACAATCAGATTGGATAGGTGAGTTAATCATTCAGTGACGTGAATAGGATTTTCTTTCATCTGCAATTGTAATTTAGATATGAATTTTGTCTTTCCATTCTTAGATCAAGGCATAACAGAAGGTAATTATGATTGTATTGCTTAGAAGATAATTGGATTAAGTATATTCTTGGGATGAGCATAGCTGAACAGAGGATAGCATTGTTCAATTCCAGTGATTTTGTGTTTAAGTATATACTGTGCATGTTATCCTTGAAATACAAGACTTTCCTAGGTTGACAATAAATATTGTACACTTTGTATGTTAGTGGTAATCCACTTGCATATTGGGTGCCTGACAGAAGGGAATTTATAAGTATAGTGTTCTCCCTCACAAAGATTACAAGGAAACTTGGGCTTGTGTTTTGAATGGGAATTCTTTTCAACAATGTCAACATGACTTGCAGTGGCTGACGGATTGTCTCCAGCATGAACCATAGAGGCTGAAAGACTGTCCCCAGCATGGCTTGCAGAGGCTGAGAGACTGGGTCCAACATGACTTGCAGAGGTTGGACAAGCACCACCAGCATGAACAACAGAGGCTGAATGCTTAGGATCAACATGCTTTGCAGTAGTTGAGTGTGTGCCCCCCACATGAACTTCAGAGGCTAGGTGGATGGATCCAACATTACTTGCAGAGGTTGGATGGGGAGGTTAAACTTGAACATCAGAGGTTGAATGGGTGCCCTCAGCATGAAATACAGAGGCTAAGTGACTAGATATAACATGAATTAGAAAGGTTGGAAGGATCCCCAGCATGATCAACAGAGGCTAGATGGTGAAGATCAACTTGACTTGCAGAGGTTGAGTGCTTAGATCCAACATGACCTGTAGAGGTTGGATAGGTTCCCCCAGTATGAAGTGCAGAGGTTGGGTGGTGAGGTTTAAATTGACCTATAGAGGTTGAAAGGGTTCCCCCTTGCTTATGTTCCTTCTTCCTATTCCTCCTTCTTTTACCCCTTTTATACTTTCGGTTACTAGTATCAGTACTTTCACCGCATGAGGTAGAAGGAGCAAGAGAATCAACTATAGGTGAAGGGGAAGTAGTGTTTTGATGCCCTTGATATAAGGAGCTTACTTGAGAAGCATCGGGAGCATTCATGACAGTTGGAGTGGAAAACAACCACACCGGTAGCCCCAGGGTGAATCCAGGCAGATTCAAGGTGCCCATCAAAGGAAAAACAACATTCCCTATGAGAGGAATAGTACAAGGATTTTCCAGCATGGGGATCTCTTGGTTGGTGTTCAAAGGGGTGTTAGCCATAGTTTCAAACAAAAAGACAAATTATGAGGTTGACAGGAAACAACAAGTACAAAGTACACACTCGGAGGAAAACTAAGTACAGACAAACCACAGAGCACTCACTAAAAAATTACTAAATCCAAACAGTCAAACAAGTATAAGATATGATTTCCAGAAGAAAGCTGATAGACAGTTACTTAGAATCCCTATAGATTTTCTTAGGAATAAGTGGAGGAATCACCCACCGCTCTCCCACACCTTCTACCGGGGTTACCTTCCAAGCCCATCCAAGGTCTACCAGAAATAGTCTTTCGGTGTACTTGTGTATGAACCCTAGATGTCAAAGAGACTAAAGGCTACCTTAACTATATTGACAGTCTAGGGGGACAGTCGCAAGCCTGGTTCATACACATGGGCAGGGTAGCAAATCCCAAAACCCTATCTAATAAAGAATCCCCAGATGCGCAAAAACCTTGGTATACACTTTGACAAGGAATCAAAGGGTTATCTCCTTAGTCCAAGTCTCCACGTGGCCTCGTGCTTAAATCCTGTTTGAGAGGAGCTTCCCTGATATAATCAACATAGAAGAGGATTTACCTAGTGATTGGCCAACTACGTCTAAATTTAAACACTTTTGGGGAGTTTAAACTCCCTATCCCACAAGTCTAGCCTGAGCTAGTTTGTGTATGACCCTATAAAATAAAACTTACTAATAATTTTTTAAATTATATCGTTTATTTTAAAAGGCTTTTTTTAGTCAGAGGGTAAATGGCGTGAAACTTATGTGGTGTTTTGACTCAAAGTTAAAACAAAATGACTAAGCAAAGAGAGATGAAATGCAAAAAGCAAAAACTATTCTCTTTCTTTTTTCAATAGAAACTTGAAAGCCACAAAAGAACAAATTGTTTTTATTTATTTCAAAAATAATGATATGCGGTGCATAAAAGAAAAAACCCTAATCTACATGCATATTAGACAACTATATGTTCTTTTTCTTTTTCTTTTATAAATGCAAAAGAAAAACTACATACAAACTAAATGTATGCAGATAACAAGAACAAAGCAAAAGGAACTTTGCTATACAACCACCAAACAGACTCTAGAGTGCCCTAAAGTCAGTATAAACCCTGCTTGGAAGGAAGGATTGCATAAGAGACAAGTCAAATACTTTGGCATGGTGAAGTTAACCAACAAAAGAAGAAGGAAACCAACACCACCAAGCTTCTGAACTCAAACAAAGATCACTAACAGAGGCTGACCAGAAACATAAGCCAAAAATCATGCCAAGCAAAGGGGGTGGGGGGAAAGAGCAAATATCAAACCCTAATGCTATAAAAATTCTTACCACATAGATAAAGAACAACCAAAAGGGATGACACTAACTCCTTGGAGTGATGCACCTACAGAGGACACCAAAAGACCTACCAAACAACCCACAACAGCAGAAAAAACCACAAAAATGAGAAAAAACACTGTTTAAAGGGGCATACGCGAGTTTCACTACTGACAAGTCACGTATCATATGTGGGTTGAAAGTAAATCAAGTCACGTATAAATACCAAATATGCAACTGTTCAAAATGCAATTTGCATATGGGTGGGAAAAAACCCCAAAAAGGTCAAAAACTGCCTTAGGAAGGCATGGGAGGTGCTCTATCAGACATATAAAGTGTTCCTAAGTGGCAAGAAAGACCTGAAACCTTGCAAAAGACTGAAAGAAAAATAGAGAAACCCAAAATAGACAAGGCTATCTCTAGTGGAGTCGCCATTTCTGTTGTAAAGGAAAGTTTCCTATGGCTAGGGTTTAAGAGGCCATCAATGTACTGGGGTTGAAAGGTGGATGCAAATGGTTTTGCAAGAAAATATAAACAAGATTCAGAGATTATAATGGTTAATACCTTATCCAAATGAAGGTTGATCCAAGCAACCCTTCAATCCTCTTCTTGCTCCTCTTGTTCCTCTTTCTCCAAGAGACCCGCAAAACAAATTATACCTTCCTCAAACCAATATGACCACATATAAAGCAATGATAATCAAATAAACATGAAATAATAATCTGATTAACATCATAATATGATCATAAAATGAGATTCAATAACACATTGAACAATTATTTAGGAAGAACAAGAACATCACATATTTATTAATTTTGAAAACAAGTACAAGTATACCTTGTTTTCAAGTTGGGCACTTCACGAAACCTTGATCTGGTTCTTGTACTTCTCTTCTCTAAGGAACTCAGCCTCCAAGCTCTGCAACACAAGGAGATAGCTTCTAGGGAAAAGGTGTGGGAAAAGAGAGCTCCAATTCCTCCAGCATGACAATTCAAAAGTTCAAGTCCCCTCTCATGGAGCTCCCTACCTCTATTTATATGCTTTACGAAGAGTTAGGGTCGAAGAAAAAGTAGTTACAACTGAAGGAGTCAGTTGCATAACTACCCAAACTACCTGAATTTCAAAATACATATTTTTTTGACATTTTCAGGAGGCGTACATGAGTTGCGGAGACAACAGTCACGTATGCAGGAGGTATACGTGGGTTGCAATGCAAAAAGTCATGTATTTAAGGTGTACATGAGTATTATATATAGCAACTCGCTTACATATGCGGTTTTCCTTAAAGCAACTTTCGTACACAAAAAATGCTCATTTTTGGGGTACTTCTAGGCATTGTCATACTTTGGTGTCTTCTGGAAAGTTTTAGCTAACTGAAATATTTTTCCAACGATGTAGAGATGAGGTCAAATGTAGTTACATGACTCAATATGTGGATCCTCCAATTTAGGTGTTTTTCAGTGACTTTCATGAAGTGTCGACATGCGACAAAATCATGGGAAAGTGGTCACAGGCAGAGATGTGTCATTTTGATCTATAACACATGGTATCACGGAACCTTCATGCTGTTTTTAGAAGTGTTACTATGCGAATGGTAGAGATTTCCTATACATGGGTGTCCTGGTTAGCTCTGTTTTGCATTTGGTACCCATGCTATGAGTCCTCTCTTAGGTCCTGGAGTCCCTTTTAGTCCCTCCATGTCCTTGAACAAGAGCTTCATACTCCTCTTGAAATTTATGTTGGCCATTTCACTGAGACTCCCTTTTATATGTCAAGTTGTAATTGCATTATCATGAGTTTTTCTTGCCTTATTGAGCTTTACGTCGGCTTCCTTGACTTTGATTATCAGCCATATTTCCCAAGCTTATCTCATGTCTAGCCAAGCAGAGCCTTTTTATATATCCTTTGCAGCTTGATTTCCCATTTTTTACGGGGAGGGGACTTTCCCCCGAGTGTCATTATCCTGCACATGTTTCCTTGCATTGAGAATAAGTATGTTCTGCTTCTTGGAACTAGTTTGTTTGCCCCTTGACACTCGTCTCTTCCTAGATTTGTAACTATAAAGCACTTTTATTCTTTTTCAAGCTTTTCAAAATATCTGAAAAAGTCAAAAAAAAAAAAAAACCAAAAAGCCGGACAGGAAAAGATGTTATCTTTGGCAGTAGTTGAATCATATCACCTTCGAGTATATCACTATATATCACATCTGTTGGTTGGGTTAGTAGTTTGACTTTAGGAGCTGTACTCATTTTTCTGAGTTTATCTCCATCGACTGGTTAAGCTTCTAGTCCCTATGGAGCCTCTGTTGATGCCTCCTATGTCACAGAGATGTCCCAGTTTTGTATATCGAGTCTATGCTACCTACATTCAGTCACCATTCGCCTTTGTGCTCTTGTTCGAAGGAAGTTGAAACCTGAGTCGGTCATTCCTCAATTGTCTTGAATTTTCATGTTGACCATTCTCGGTACTATTACTGGTTCCTACACATCTTGTTTAAGTCCTTCCACATTATACAGCGTTGTTGAGTAGCTCGTGTTGGTTGATGGGGGATGCCTTAATTCCCTCCTTCCAGCGGATTCCATCCCATCGACTTCAGATCATTTATTATGGGATAGGAGTCTAGAGTCAGTTAGGTTCCTTGACACTTACAGTCATCAATGGTAGTTTCTCTCACCATCAACAGTTTTGGGAATACATAAATGTCCTTTGATCGATGGATTCTTCCAAGTGTTTGACCTCAACACATGTATTTGCACTTGTTAGATTGCAGTCTAGTACCTTGATTCCCATTTTCGTTATCGGTGGGTGATATGACGTCTGTTAACGGTATACATCAATGACTGGTAATCAGACAATGGACTACTATGTTCAACCCCGACACCTCTATTCACATAGTAGGACATGTACTCGTAGCGGTTTGTGTAGAAAACTTTCCAGATTGGTGGCATTCCACATATGCTACCTCCTTGATCGTGCCAATTTTCATGATATTTCAGCTCTTGTGACTTGATTCCAGTGTATGTAAGATATATTCAACCATTATGGAGATCTTGATCCATTGTATATCTTTAGCTTTCATGGATATATTTATCCTTTGTATATCTTCATCATGGAGATTCTGATCTATTATATATTGTACATGGAGATGACCACACATGTCACATTTTGTATATCATGCATATTCATGGCCATTGTACTCTTATGTATCTAGGACTATGTTGGCAAGAAACACCCTACAGATAAATTTGAACATAAAATTTCAAATTTTTCATTTCATCAATTTTCTAAATGACATTATATATCACAACCTTAATCAACACTCATCAATAAATATTTTAGGAGTGCCTTCAGAATCTTTGATTTTGAAGGTACTCCCAATAGAAGTTGATGGATTGATTGATTTAGGGGGGTTAACATTAGCTTATATCGAGTTTGAATTTCTTGGATTTAGTTTCTCATTTCTTCTTGATCATTTGTAAAGTTCATAATCCCGAAAGTTAGCAACTCCTAATTTTACAATATCGATCATTCATGCATATTCAAGGTCAAGTAAATTTATTACATCAATGGTCTTGACTGTTAACCTAGTAAGCTGATACATGATATGACATTTGTTTTTCAATTTATATGTGTGGTCTAATGAGGTCTTCCACTTCCAAAACATCTATCTCATCATAATAATCATGGGGATACAAGTTTATTTCATATTGATTTCACAATTTCCCCATTGTTATACACTTGTCCTCATTTATGAACTTTGTATCTTAAGATGAGATAAGATTTATGGGATTATGAAATTTTTAAATGATACCTTGAGGTAAAGTCAGTGTTAAATTCCATCATCAGTGGCTAAAATGATTCTTGAAGGTTGGGTATGGGTTTGGATACATTTACTAATTGTTTTTTTATCATTACAATATCAACCATGATTTTAACTTCATCAATTGTATCTTTTCTTATTAATCTTGGTATTATTGATATTTGATGATGAAATATTATGTGATTGTAACCATTAACTTATGCTTTGAAACTATTAGTTTTATTAGTCCATCACATCGATATGAAAACATGTTAGTCAGTATTGGTGTTATTATGGAAATTGAGGGTTTTAATATCTGCGTAATCCAATTGTCTGCCATTTGTTGATTTGCAATCATGCAAATATCACACATAAGCTCTTACCTGCTTGATTTTTATGAAGGTCATTATTACATGGTAAGTGTTCTACAATTTCCATTAACTTGTCAATTCGAAGGCATGATGACCCTGCGTTCCATGACTGGGCATGAAGGTTCACAGTACTTTGGTGAAATGAGGGTGTATGGATTTTTGGTTAATATGTATGAATTCTGGATAGATTGATTTTGTTTCTCAGTTTGGGTTTTGAAAATCCTTAAATCCTATGTAATTGCTATTATGGCCCCTATTTCAAGATTCGAGATCATGGGTGATGAATATTTAGATGTTGCTCCTGAATGCCGTGAACTGGTGGTAAGGGTAGGATAGTTAGGGTTTCTGCAAAAATTATCTGGTTTTAACTTGTCAATTTCCAAGGCTTTCGCAACGTCATTTAATGGTATGAAAGCACAGGTAGGAGATATCATGTTGCAGTTGACAGAGGAGTTTGTTTCTCGGGATATAGGTTTACCACAGGTAGGATAACGTTGGTATAAGGGAAAACATGTGAAGAATGATGATTGGAAGGAGTTCTTAACTCCAGCTAACTGGCAAATGAAATATAAGTCCGGTTTCCCTTCTCGACTATTGAAGAAGAAATGGCGTTCTCTGCTCTGTTGAAATATTGTAACTTCGAAGAATATTCTATATGTATCTTTTGTGGTCCCCGATGGCCCTACTGGGAGAACCACTTGTATTATCTTGTACCTTGATGCTTCTAATCAGAAGAACTAATAAGATTCATGAGGCAGTTCCCTCTAATTGTAAAGGTGGGTCATTAGCACCCCAATGTGGTTACTTGAGCCTACATGTGTAACTCGAGCCTACATGATTAACTCAAGCCTACATGACAGATGAGTTAACTTAAGTGAACAGATGAATATAAATAGAGGTGTAGTGCTACTCATTTGGGACACACACTCTCACTTGTGTAGTGCATTAGTGGAGAAGAGAAGTAGCTGGAGAAGGAGGAGGATCAGGCTTCGATCTCCTTGTTGGTTTTATCTTTTATCTTTTATCTTTTTGGGGCATCTATATTGAGGAATCTTTTGCTGGGTTTTTCCCTTTAGGGTTTTCCTAGGATAAATCCTTGTGTTCCTTTTGTATGGTTGTGCTTGTCTATCTTTCAATGATCCTGTTTATATGCTTTTGTTATGAATATGAAATGAAATACTGATGTCTTAGCTAAGCATATGAAAATTTAACATGGTATCAGAGCCACCCTAAAAGAAGACATTGTGCAGCTATAGAAGATAGGGCTTATTATTTTTTGGGTATCTATCCACAATCGATTAGAAAAAGAAGGCTAGACTGACTCTCCATTGAAGGGCGCATCTTTCTGTCGAAGCGGAATTCGATTCCGAGCATTTTCAGTTTTCGTGCGGAAAATTAGGGCTTTCTACAGAAGAGGAATTTTTGAGTGAGCCCAACATTAGATTATTATCCTCATCAAAATCGAAGTTTAGAGACCTGGATCAAGAAATTTGGTTGGGTGAAACTCCAGAAAAGTCAAACCATAGTTTGACTCCGATCTGGAAAAACCCTAAATACTAAAACTGCTAAGTTTTGGTACATTTGCTATATCATGATATTGGTGAAGGATCAAGAGTTTAAAATTGTAGAGGCTGAATATAAAATCCTTATTTACATTGTATACAAAATTCAGTCTCATATTCTCTATACTCTGGGAGATATGGTCCCTCCAAGTTAGGGTTCTAGCCTCTTCCAGAATTCATCCCTGAACAAGACACCTGGGGATAATTGATGTAGCGTGGGCTACAGAGGTCCAAATGGAATTCCTAAGGATTTTATAGAAAAATCATGGGATTTAATTTCTATGGTCTGAATTCAGAACCTGAAGATGAACCAGTGACACGTGGCATGCTGTACAACTTCACTGTTCTGAACAGTCCTGTAAAAGGTCACCTTGGGAAAATGATCCTAAATCCCAATTGGTGAAACAAATTCTGATGAAACCTATGGTGTTGGGTCAGGGACATTTTCGGTTACCTCATTGAGAAATTTTAGACATAGAGGAGCATTAATTTTGGATATATCATAGAAACAGTAACAACCATTTCTGCAGAAGAAATTGGAAAACTAGGGCTTCCTGTTCCGGGAGCTTCCCTCCATTGTTTTCAGAAAAGGAGTACATTGGACAGCTCCATTTGAAGAGTTCTATATTTATATCCAATCATATCTGAAATATTCCAAGTTTTTAAAATGAGGGTTTCTCTGACAAACCCTAGATCAGCCAGCTCCGCTCCAGAAGCAGGACGAACACCTCAAATTGGTAAGATATAATCTTTTGCTATTTGCATTTGAGGTTCTCATTTCAAAGTGATCGATCACATCAGCTTGATGATAAGCTTGGTGAAGTTAAAAAATTCCAAGAATGAAAGTATTTTATCTCTTTGAAGAGAATTAATTGGACACCTACATGAGTCGAGAGATTCCAGTTCTAGAGGGAGATGAGCCTCAAAGCCTTACACAAGAAGAATTTGATCAAGGCCAAGAAGATCATTGTTGATTCAATCACGAATCAACTTGTACAACAAGTGTCTTCCCTAAAGACACTGAAGATGTTTGATTCCTTGATCAAGCTATTTTAATATAAGAACATAATTTAGAAGATGGATTTGAGAAAGCAGTTGAAGAATGTGAAGATCCAGCATGCATAACATCTTGAAGCGGTAGAAGAAGAAGCAAACAATGCAGAAGTGGTGATAGCCACCTTGAATGGCCTCCCATGATCATGGGATTCATTCATGCGAGGAATGTGTGCCAAAAGGAAGTGATTACTTTCAGTTGACTCTGGGAAGAAGAAGAAGCTCGTCTCATAAGAAGAGAAGAAGAAAGATGGGAGCAAATTGAAGATCAAGCTCTCACCATTCAAAGAAGATCCCTCAAGCGATGAGGAATATGAAGAACTCAATTCTTGACGAACCTCTTATCCATCTTATCATTTGGATAAGAAATGATGATTTCATGGATGAAGAAGATGATGAAGCAGATTGATCAAGAAGGAGTCTACCCACGAAACAAACAAAAGATAAGTATTCAATTGTCATTTAATGATATTGTTTTGTTATGCATTTGATTATATTCAGTTGATGTGTTGTTTGCATGCATGTGATGGGTAAGTAGCTCATGGGTTTATACAAATATCCATTGTTACTTATCTAGAATTAAACCTATTTGCTAACATATTGGATTAGTGAACAATCTCAATGATGTCATGGTAGAGATGGAAGGCATATAGAAAGTTTCTGTGAGATATGGATGAATGTTGTATTGGATAAATAGTTGCATGATGCATGAGAATTTGTCGTTATGCATATGTAGTTCTAACCATGCAACTGGTGTATTTGAATTGTAGGAAAGGTCTTGTACAACCTCCTAAAAGAAAAGAAGGATGAGACTTGTTCTGAAGAACAAGTGATGACAATTCAATAAACATGAATATGAAGCTCCCAGGGTCAGAGACACCATGACAAAAGAAAGGGATTCAGAGAGTGGTAGATCCACCTTGAAGGATGAATACCACCATGGGTATGAGAGATAACTCAATATGAAGAAAAGAATGCTATGAAAGAATCTATGATCAAAGAATAACAGTTGATTATGGGGAATGATGTATACGATATTATTTCGAGACATAAAGGGAAGTACATAGTATCTTCCATATGGATCTGCAAGAACAAGTGTACAAAGCAAGAATATTCATGATTTGCCTCAGAAAGAATAGACTATGACATGAAATACTCTATTGACCAGTATATAACAAGCATAGAATCACATGTACAGAATGAAGAAGGAAGATAATACTCCACTTCAGGGGGAGTGACTACAGAAGATAACTAAGTTCGACACGGTACAACATGATGGACAACTTCCTGATGGATCAAGACTTTACCAAGAGTAAAGTGGGTTCCAACCTTCAAAGTTGAATGCAGAAGACTAGGATATGTTGATGATTTGAAAAGATGAACTCATGGAAGATGTTATGATGAAAGAATACTAGAATGATGTTTGGGATATAGTACTCAAACTAGAAAGCAAGAATGTGGTATCTTACAAATGGATTTTCAAGATAAAATATGTTGCTGATAGAAGTAAGGAAAGACTTGTGGCTAGAAGTTTCTATAAGAAAGAGGGAATTAATTCTGAAGAGACACTTACTCCAGAAAACAAGGTACACTTCCTTCATGGTAGTTGCTTCCATGATGAAGTAAAGACAAGCCTTCCTTAATGGTATGATTGGGGAAGGGTTTTACATAGAATATTCACAAGGATTTGAAGTTGAAGGCAGATGGACTCATATATGTAAGTTGAAGAAGGCCCTCTATGGCATGAAGCAAGCTCCCAGAACTTGGTATGGAAGGATAGACATTTTCCTGTCAATTATGGGCTTTACCAAGAGTAGAGCTGATCCTAACCTTTATCCCAAGGCTGTAGAAGATGAACCTGTCATCCTATTATTATATGTGGATGACTTATTCTTGACAGGGAATGAGAAACAGATCATGGAAAGCAAGAAGAAACTAGCAGAAGAATTTGAGATGAAATACCTTGGGTTAATGCATTATTTCATAGGTCTGGAAGTATGGCAAAGTTCAGAAGAAATCTTTATCAACCAGGGAAAGTATGCGGTAGAGATATTGAAGAGATTAAATATGTTGGAATGTAAAGCCATGGCCACACCCATGGACTCCAACCTGAAGTTGTTAGATGATGACTCATCAGAGATAGTAGATGCGACTTATTACAGACAGATCATTGGGTCATTGATGTACTTAACAAATACCAGACCAGACATTTGTTTTGCTGTGAACACCTTAAGTCAATATCTTGTTCAACCAAGATGGGTTAACCTAGTAGATGCAAAACATGTGATGAGATATCTGAAAGGGACTATAGACCTTGGTCTATACTATGATGGTAGCCATGACTACAGATTGTATGGCTATACAGATGCAGATTGGGTTGGAAGTATCTCAGACAGGAAAAGCACATCAGGTAGATGCTTTTGTTTGGGGTCTGCTATGATTTCATGGTTTAGCAGGAAACAGTCCAGTGTTTCTCTTAGAACAACAAAAGCAGAATGCATAGTAGATTGCTCTGCTAAGTTGTAAATCCATATGGATTCGGAAGCTGATATCAGGTATCATTGACCTGAAGATGGATACTACATTGATTCTATGTGATAACGAGAGTTATGATAACAGAGAACCCTATGTTCCTTCATAACACATAGAAATCCAATATTTCTACATACAAGATAAAGATGCAGATGATGATGTTTTAGTATTCCCATACTGAAGATAAAGATGATGCTTTCAGTATTCACATGTTTGAGATACAGATGGTGATAGTTTAGTATTCACATACTGAATATGTAGATGATGATGGTTTAGATGGTGATGTGCTGACGAAGCCTCTGTCCCGAGTAAAGTTCGAACAATTTTGAGACAAGCTTGGTGTGGTTTGGAAAGACCTTCCTTGAAAGGTGGAGTAGTGATGTTGCAATAGGATTGTATCATCCTGGGACATATGTCCATAAGTGATCCGGAGATCTCGGTCTTTGAGAATGAAGAGGGATCATATCATCCTGGGACATATGTCCAGAAGTGTTCCGGTGACCTCGGTCATCGAGAATGTAGCAGGATTGTATCATCCTTGAACTTTGGTTCATAATGGATCCGGTGAACTTCAGTCATCGAGAAGGTGGCAGGAATTTATCATCCTTGGACTTCGGTTCAGAATGGATCCGGTGAACTTTGGTCATCAAGAAGGTGGCAGGATTGTATCATCCTTGGACTTTGGTTCAGAACAGATCCGGTGAACTTCGGTCATCGAGAAGGTGGCAGGATTGTATCATCCTTGAACTTTGGTTCAGAACGGATCTTGTGAACTTCGGTCATCGAGAAGGTAGTAGGATTGTATCATCCTTGAACCTCGGTTCAGAATAGATCTAGTGACTTCGGTACTCGAGAACATGTGTTGATCCCATAATTCCAATAGAAAGGATTGTTTGAGTTCCACAACTGTGTTGATCCCATAATTTCAAAAGGAAGGATCATTAGTAACTCCGTAAAGACCTAAATCCTGTAATTCCAAAAGGAAGGATCATTAAATTGATCACGTAATTCCAATAGGAAGGATTGTCTGAGTTCCACAGATGTTTTGATCCCATAATTCTGAAAGGAAGGATTGTTAGTAACTCCATAAAGACCTAAATCATGTAATTCTGAAAGGAAGGATCGTTGGTAGCTCTGTAAAGACTTGATCCTGTAATTCCAATAGGAAGGATTGTCTGAGTTCCACAGATGTATTGATCCCACAATTCCAATAGGAAGGATTGTTTGAGTTCCACAAATGTGTTGATCCTGTAATTCCGAAAGGAAGGATCGTTAGCAACTCCGTAAAGACCTAAATCTTGTAATTCTAAAAGGAAGGATCGTTAGTAGCTCCGTAAAGACTTGATCCTGTAATTCTGAAAGGAAGGATCATCTGAGCTCCACAAATGTGTTGATCCTGTAATTCCAAAAGGAAGGATCATTAGTAACTCCGTAAAGACCTAAATCCCGTAATTCCGACAGGAAGGATCGTCTGAGTACCACAGACATGTTGATCCCGTAATTCCGAAAGGAAGGATCATGTTGATGTTTTGATGATGATGATGTTGATGTTTTGATGATAATGATTTTATGATGATGATGATGTACTGATCGAAAGATTAGAGTGTGATTATGATGATATTTTGATGTTTTGATGATGGTGAATGTTTTGATCATAATGATGTTTTGATGATGTTGATGTTTTGATGATGATGATGTTTTTATGATGATGATGATGCACTGATCAAAATATTAGAGTATGATGATGATGTACTGATTGAACGATCAAGAGTATGATGATGATGATGCACCGATCGAAAGATCAGAGTGTGACGATGATGATGATCAGTATGTGATGATGACGACATATTGATCAAAAGATTAGAATATGATGATGCTGATTCTGTTCGAGAGTTGAAGTATGATGATGGTGCTGATCACGATGTTACTAATCAGAATGTGATGATGTTGCTGATAAAAAGGTCAAAATGTTGAAGATGTCTTTGCTGATCGAAAGATCAAAGTTCTGAAGATATTTCTGATCAAAATGCTGAAGATATTGGTGATGATCGAAAGGTCAAAGTGCTGAAGATGTTGCTGCTGATCGAAAGGTCAAAGTGTTGAAGATGTTGCTAAAAATGTTGCTGATCGAAAGGTTAAAGTGCCGAAGATGTTGCTGATTGAAAGGTCAAAGTGCTGAAGATGTTGCTGCTGATCGAAAGGTCTAAGTGCTGAAGATGTTGCTGATTGAAAGATCAAAGTGTTGAATATGTTGCTGATCAAAAGGTCAAAATATGCTGATGTTGATTAAAGAGTTGTTGTCGTCAAATATTGAAGATGAAGACTATATGATGTTGAAAAGATTCCAATGATTTATAGATGTGTTACCCTGATGATGTTGATGATGTCCTCTCCTACTATTGTTGTTGTTGATGTTTTTGTAGAATACTCTTCTCGTTAAGGGGGAGTGTTGAAATATTGTAAATTCAAAGAATATTCTATATGTACCTTTTGTGGTCCCCGATGGTCCTACCGGGAGAACCACTTGTATTATCTTGTACCCCGATGCTTCTAATCAGAAGAACTAATAAGAGTCATGAGGCAGTCCCCTCTAATTGTAAAGGTGGGTCATTAGCACCCCAGTGTGGTTACTTGAGCCTACATGTGTAACTTGAGCCTACATGATTAACTCGAGCCTACATGACAGATGAGTTAAATTAAGTGAACAGATGAATATAAATAGAGGTGTAGTGCTCCTCATTTGGGACACACACTCTCACTTGTGTAGTGCATTAGTGGAGAAGAGAAGTAGCTGGAGAAGGAGGAGGATTAGGCTTTGATCTCCTTGCTGGTTTTATCTTTTATCTTTTATCTTTTTGGGGCATCTATATTGAGGAATCTTTTGCTGGGTTTTTCCCTTTAGGGTTTTCCCAGGATAAATCCTTGTGTTCCTTTTGTATGGTTGTGCTTGTCTATCTTTCAGTGATCCTGTTTATATGCTTTTGTTATGAATATGAAATGAAATACTGATGTCTTAGCTGAGCATATGAAAATTTAACATGCTCGAACTTATTATTAGGTATGTCACCTGTGAAGGTTGACTTTCCCAAACCCAGTGTTATCATCTTCAACTATTAATTATTTTCAAAGGGCATCCTGTGAATATGCCATATTATTTCTTAAGTAGTTTGCAGAAGATGGCTTGTGCTTATCAGAGTAATGTGGGGTATAAGGAACAGATCCTATTTCATCATGGGCTTATTAAAATACTTATTTCCTACCGATTAGGAGAATTGGGGGATTCTTGGGAATCATTTCTTTCCTGTAATGAGTTTGGGAAAAATGATGAGTGGCCCCGACAGAGGCCCAAAACCAAGCGAAGATGTTGTTGGGATCTGATCTACTGATGCAAATCAACCTTAAATTAATATCAATCTGGGTTGGTAATCTTAGAGGCATATCCAATTTTTAGGACTCAGATCTAGACTTGTTTGGTAATCTAGTTATCTGTGAAATAAACCTACTGACAAAAAAAATACTATGACTTAAAGATACAAAAATCCTTTTACAGGGACAACTTCATTTGTTTCTTTTCAATTACACAGCAGATCAAATGTGAGAGTAATTTATCTATGAAAGATTTTGAAGTAATGAAAATGAATTAAGCCTAATCCTAAACTATAAACTACCAGATTTTGTCTAATATCCCAGCGCTGAATGAACAATTAACCATCAATCTCCCTTACAGGAAAATATTCATAATTTATAATTGTTCTTAACACTTCATTATTGAATAAGCAGCGATATGTAGCATACATAAATCATGGTCTGAACCATCCCTTTAGTATTTGACCAATAAAAGAATAGAGCTTATAAAATTAATGCAAGTGATGTGCAGCACAATGGAATCATAGCCTGAACCATTCAAATGAGATAACAAAGTTTTTATAAAACCGTTTGAAAACTAGTTGAACTCGTTCTGCAATAATAAAACTGAATCCTACAGAAATTAAACATACCACTTAATAAAACTAAATCCTACAGAAATTAAACATACCACTGGCACGATTTAAACCATTTGCATCAATCCAAATCACTGCAATAATCCAAATCGCATTCACCGGCAATGAAAGAATGTGCAAACTCAACAATGGGGGCCCTCCAATGCCTCGTTCACACACAGTTGAAGAATTAAAGAACTGAAACTCTAAATGTATTCACCATAAATCGATTACACAAAAAAAACCACGCAGTTCAGAAGCAATATGCGTTTCTCCCAAATCGTGATGATGTTCTTCATTGTTTTGTGAAATACTTATACAATTTTGAAAGAAAACAAGAAATGCTATAATCCTGGAAACTAATTAATGAACATAGCCATTGAGATCCTCTATCAGATCCGTGAAACTCAACAAAATCAGAATTGCCCTTCTTTTGTGCTGAGTGGTAGTACAGGTGGTCGCCTTTGACTGTGGTTGACTTGACACCTGTGAGAGCCATATCAGCTATCCTTTGGAAGTTCATCTATCCTTGGACACTGAGTATCTTTTCTCCATCTTCCAGTTCCCGCCTAGCTGGCCTGCAAATGCTCAATCTTGGAGATATTACGGGAAGTTAGAACATCCTGTAATCTGAATAAAAATCTTAGTTAAAATGCTTTAAAGATCTCAAAACTCAATTTATTAAAAAGCAATGACATTTATACCTCTTAACCAAAGTTTATGGGTGAACTTTAAAGCTTTATAGATCAATACGAAAGTTTTATGAGGGAAAATGGAAGGTATCTAAGTGACAAAAGAGGTCAAAATGGTGCCCAACAGATGTATCAAGATAGAAGTAGGTGGGCCTGAGTTAGAATAATGTGACTCTCAAAATGATCTTGACAATGAAATATCTGAACCCGGTCGAACCCTAAGTGACATTGACCTTAAGGTCAAGTCTGAGGTAAACCCTGAGACACATGTTGATGATTCTCGGCCTCAAATGAGAAAACTAGTGATTACAGCACCCTGTCCAAATGATGGTCTTCCTTATTCACAGACAAATGTCAGTCATAAACCGACCGAAGATGAAGTTAGTAGGGTGCTGAGTAATTGGGCAATTTTCCAAACCACTCGTAGCGTGACAGCCGCGCTCTTTGCTAGTAGAGATTTGAGTGTAGGGGATACCCCTGTCATTGAATTGAGTGATTCTTTGGAGTTTCAGCCCAATGAAGCTTTAGTTGGCCCAACCATTCTTGATCTGAAATACGTATTTGTCTCTGAAACTAACACTGGGGGTGTTCAAGAAGTAAATCTCGGGCTTAATGTAGATCAAGAAATTGATCAGAAGCCATATGTAGAGGGGAGAGGTAGAGGGGATCCAAATGTAGGAGTAGTAGGACAACCTGATCAAATTCCCTATGCTCAAGTCATATCATCCTTGGAAACTGATTTGAAAGAAGCTCAGGTTATTAAGGCGTTCACCATGGAAGAAATTGCAAGCCTGAAAGCTGATTTGACTTCTTGGGTTGAAAAATGGAATTTCTTGAGAACGAAGAAGCTCAGATATAAAGCTCAGGTTAAAATCCTTCTGTCAAGAAGTAAAAAACTGATCAAACAAAATAATATTGCCAGTACAAGAACTGTTAGCTTTAAAGCCAAATTAGATGAAGCAAGAAGAATGTGCTGATTCGACTTTCTGTTGAATTAGCCCTTAAAATTTGATATTTCTGTTTGATGTATGAAGTTCAATTTTGTTTTATGGTTTAAAACTTTGTCAAGCATATAGATGATTTGAAATCGGCTTCTACAGGTTACTAATGTCCTATATTTTTCAGATCTCGTTCTTTGATGAAAAGTGTTTTTGTTTATTTTATAAGGATACCAGTAGAATTAAAATTCTGCCGGCATCCTATTTATTTTTTTATGTTGATATTTGCACTTTGCTAACTGATTTTGTTTGAAAATTCTAGGTGTTAAGGAGTAAACAAGATGAAGGTTGATGTTGTGCTACAATTTTTGGATTCGATTAGCTGGATCTTACTCATTGGAAGATGCCCTGAACATGCCAATGGTTCACTATTTTTCTGATTTTACTTTTCTAATTCTAAGCATCATCAGTTGATAGATTATTGGATATATTGATGCCTCATGCAGGGGAATAATGATACTGGATTTTATCCAGTAAGTTAGCTATTTTCTTTCACATTATTCCATCCTAGTTGTTACTCAATAACATACCTAGAATCATGACATTCCTTTTGCTTTGTATTCGGATAGGAATCCATGTAGTATCATAGAAATAGGGTGGTCAATTGATTAGTAGTTGGTTTGTCCCCTATATAAACAAGTTCCAAACATTGATAAAGGGTTCGATTTCTGAGACATTTGGAGAATTGATACAATATTATACTTTATTCTGCTGTGTTGGTGTTCTTGGAACTTCTTCTGAGGATTACTGAGTGTTGCAGGATAATAAAGACCCTTGCTAAGTCTTTAAAACATTTGTACTGTGTTGCTGATTATTATCTTTTGTTATCTTCACTTTCATATATATATCTTTCTATTATATGTGAAATACTTTTAATGGACTTCGAATGATTATGCTTGCCTAAAATGTAAATGGTTTATTGTTATGTTGAGATGAATGAACTTCTTCATAATTTCAAATTTTTAAAAATCTATGTTTGATAAATTACTAACTTGCAGGTTGACCTTGTTTCATTTACAAGTTGGTATATGATTATATTCATTATGTTTCAGGACTGTGTATCTGTTTAATATAATTTGATATTAGGTTTTAATTTCTGTTTGAATTATTCTACAATGGAGTATCATCTTATTGTAAGATAATACAGATTTAATTCTGTCATTGAAGAGTTTTCTACCAATCCAGAATTATTGATTATCTTTATGCTTTAAAACCTTTTGTCAAAGTAATAACTCATGCTCTTGGCGGAGATATGTAACTTGCATTTAGATTATCATAGAGCAGAATTAGGAGCTGTTAATTTGCATTTAGTTTAAGGTAGTTTCTCTTGGAATTAGTTGGTTAGTTAGTTTGATTTCTTTGTTATGATTAGAAGATTGAGTGAAGCAAATATCACACACACACACACACACACCCTAGAGAGATTCTCTATTTGGAGAACACATCATATAGGCAGTAGGGCCTTGATCCTGTGAAGGACAGTTACTTTAAACACATACAAGATTGCATTAAGTCGAGTGTGTGGGCTGTATTTCCATAAGTTGTCCTAGGTTAGTTTATACGATCAAAAAATGGCACTAGAAGGAGGGCCTGAGCTTAAAGCTTAATGGCTGATCAATCACATAACACTCCTACCAGCAATCAACCTACTTCCCCTCTTACAAGTTTTGGAACATTGTCTACCTTGGTCTCTGCATCACAACCCGAACCTATAACTAAACCCTTTTTGGATACGGTTAGGACCATTATTGAAAGAGACCCCACTGTCTCACTAGTTTCCTCAGAAGAGATAAATCAAAACTTAGAGGAATCACAAAGGATTTTAACTAGAGCCTATTCTCGCCAAACAGGGATTCCTCCAATCAATTTCGGTTTACCAAGCAGAGTTCATTTTCAAAATTTGGCAGTGACCGAGTCAACTATCGATTCAATTGGTGAAGAACCTCTTGAACAATTGAGAGGATCTCCTGATTATCATCTTAGTGACCTTTTGAGAGGAATATCTGACCCTAACACCTCCCAATGACTGTTATCTGCAGGTGGATCTGACCTACCCCCTTCACCTCCTGAATCACTGCCTGAAATCCCCCGTGATCATAACAATGAGTCTTCGTTAGATTCAGAATCTGATCCACACATGGGTGATCATGACCAAGGTAACCCTAATGGTGATAGACCATGGTTACGACGTGGTGTTGTTGCTGTACCTGGACTGTAGCATAGCCTACCTAAAAATCCTGATAAACTGCTACCTAATTTTGACCCAGATGATAAGGGGCTTGCCGAAAATCACATTGAAAAATTCATCTTGGTTGTTCAGACTATGAATGTTCAACATGAGGATGTGGTATGTCGACTATTCTCTTTAACTTTCGAAGGAAAAGCTACAGTTTTGTATTTTTCCCTAACCCAAGGATTTATAACTAGTTGGGGTGATTTTAGTCAAGCATTCTTAAACAAGTTTGGTGAAGATAAAACTCTTGCTGTGTTAGCACTAGAATTGGCTAGAATCAAGATATAAAACAAGGAACGAATAAAAGATTTCAACCAACGTTTCCTTACTCTTCTGAATAGAATACCGGTAGCCTCCCAAACTCCAGAGGATATTATAATTGATAATTATGCTTCAACTTCACCTAAATCCCTTCGTATGTTTGTGAAACAAGATGGTAAGATCACGTTTGTTGAAACCTTCGAAGAAGCAATAAAATTCAAAAAGAATTCGATGACATTTGAACTAGAAAATAATGGCAAAACTGATAGTCCTTTTCGTAAAAGAAATGAAACCGCAATGAGAGCTAACACAGATAAAAGAAATACTTCTACTTTCAATGTAGAAAAATTACAACAAGCAATCGGGTCTCTCACAAATGAAGTGGTGATATTGAAATGAAATAATGCGGAAGGCACTTCGAATAGAGGAAATTTAAAAACCCCATCTCGACCATATACATAACCAAATGCAAGGCAAAATACTTTTCTTGACATATCAACCAATGAGGAAGTTTTTAACACTATAAAGGGTTGTCTATGCTTTACTTGAAACTTCACTCGATCAAGAGTTGGAAGAGGATCATGAACATGAGTAGCCTGAAATCGAGGAGGAAACTCCTGAGGATCCTCTCCTGTTTAATTGCCATTTCTGGGATAGCTCAATCAAAGAGGAAGAGTATAATGATCATTCTGTATTTGTCAACCAACACACCCATAATACAAGGAGTAAAGGGCCTGTAGATTCTCAACCATCGTTCACACCTAGGAATAGTCCTCAACCTACGAATCAACATCCTATAACTCAAGGTATGGATATCCAGTATGACATCATAGATGATCTCAAGAAATAGAGGGAAAACATTAGCATGTTTGATTTATTGAAAATTTACCCTATGCCTGGAGGTTCAATACTCTCAATTTTAACAACTTCATCAAATACCAATTCCAGAAGAAATCAGCCCTCTGTACCTACAGTAAATAACCTTGATCCTTCAACCAGTAAAGCAACAACTAGTTTTAATGACAATATCAAAACATCCATCGATAAAGATACACTGATAGGTAAGAACTACAAATATACAACTCCCCCCTTCCTACTATGTTCAAAATCTTCAATCGGAATGTCCATAATTGTATGATCGATTCCGGAGCTTCATCAAACGTTATGCCTTATTTGGTCTGCAAGAAACTGAATGTTAAGCCCACACCTTGTGAAATTCAAATCAGCCAACTGGATCGATCTAAGGTGAAAATTGTAGGAGAATTGAAAGGAGTAATGATCAGAATGGCCACTAATCCACAGTTCTT
The DNA here is from genome assembly GCA_001517045.1 of Pseudotsuga menziesii. Lineage (NCBI taxonomy): Eukaryota > Viridiplantae > Streptophyta > Pinopsida > Pinales > Pinaceae > Pseudotsuga > Pseudotsuga menziesii. The sequence continues at coordinate 23,157 of LPNX010418813.1, forward strand.
CCAGGTCATTGATGTAGTGGTAGCAGGCATACCTGATGTTTATGGGTTGTTCTTAATTCATGACTGGTCTCAATCTTTAAAAGGCTATTTTTCAACCAACTGGTCACACTTATGGTTACCTAAAAATGGGAGACCAAATCAGATTAGGATTGATAGAGAAAGGTACATCAAACACATAGTGACTGAGAAAACTCCGACAATGAACCAGTCATGTTTAGTGATTCTATTTTAGGGAACTATGTGTATGATTCAGATTTGGGGAGTTTCCCTGCACTTAAATCTGTATTTGTTGATTTTGTAAATAAATCGGAAACTTTACATTGTGATTTTTAGGAAGCTTCTCCCAGTTTGATTAACGTTGTGAATAATGTAAATGATGTAGTTAGTCTTGTTGATAAACCTTAGCATTTGTACTTTGATGGTTCTCGATCTAAGGAAGGTGCATGAGTGGGTTTCATGCTCCTAGATCCTGCAGGAAACAAACTTATACTATCTTGTAGGCTTGAATTTCTCTGCACAAATAACAAAACCGAATATGAGGCCCTCATCCGGGGACTCAAGAAGGCGTTGGACTTAAATGTTAAGGTTCTAGTTGCATTCGGCGATTCTGAAATCATTGTTCGGCAAGTCTGAAATTCCATTCATTGTTTATATAATCATTTGCAAAGTTATCAAAAGGAGGTATGGAACCTAATTTCAGAATTTCATGCTTTTAATATCAAGTCTATTCCTTGTTTTCAGAATTAGGAAGCTGACCTTTTGGCAAATGTAGCCTCGCGGCTCATTCCATCAGAAATTTTTTCTCCCAATGTTTTTTCTGTTGAACTATTATTTAGGCCGTCAATCCCTGACAACATCACTAACTGGCATGTCTGTAATGATGATTCACAAATCATTGCCTTCTTAACGAGAGAAGATGATTTTAAAGAATCAACAATCGATGAGATCACGCATGATGAATATTTGCACAATTTCTTAATAATCCATCCACCTCATCCTGTTCACCAATATTTTGAGCTGGTAAATTTGATCCATACGTCAGTTCTTAGTCTTGAAAATTTTTATGACCTACATGATAAGTTTAAAGGAGTGCCTAATTGCAAAATGAATAGTTCAAACATGCGTTATGAAGCCATAAACTTAGGCATGGAAGCAAATCCTCAAAATATCAATTTAGGATCAGACTGTACCCAAAATGAAAATCAACCTTTCTGAAACTATTTAGTGAATTAAAGGATATATTTGAATGGTCATACGATGATATAAATAATTTTGATACACAAATCATACAACACGTAATCCCTATGAAATCCCTGTCGAAACCATTCCAACAGAAACTAAGGAAAATGCACCCTGCCTTAGAACCAGCAGTAAAGAAAGAATTGAATAAATTTCTTACCGCTCGGATTATATTTCCTATACGCCATACGCAGTGGGTGGAAAACCTTGTTCCTGTTAGGAAGAAAAATGGAGATATTAGGTTATGTGTAGATTTCTGAAACTTAAACCGATCATCGAAAAAGGACAACTATCCCGTTCCACCCATGGAACAGATCCTCCAGAAGGTATTAGGTGCTCAGATGTTGTCTTTATTAGATGGTTTTTCTGGGTACAATCAGGTTTTAGTTTCTCCTACAGACCAGCTGAAAACTACTTTTAGGACCCCCTGGAGAACCTATGCATACATGAAGATTCCTTTTGGATTGACAAGCGCTGGGGCTACATTCAAAAGGGAAATGGATGTTGCTTTCAGAGGTATGATAAATCACTCTGTCGTTTTCTATTTAGATGACATCATTGTGTTTTCCAAAAATAGATCTGATCACATTTCACACTTGCACAAAGTGCTTGAACGTTGTAGAAAGTTTGGTATTTCTATTAATCCTAAAAAGACAATATTTGCAGTAATCGAGGGAATTTTGATAGGATTTGTAGTGTCAAAGGAAGGGATCATGATTGACCCAGAAAGAAGGGATCATGGTGGAGTCCCAGGTGGAGGACTCAGTTTCTCCGGTTCGCAGACATGCCGACAGAGGTTGTCACTTGTTTAATATCTAATTTTAATAATAGAAATATGTTTCCCTGTCCAATGATGTGCATTTAAATGAATATTGAATCCATGGATGCATTTAATTGCTTATGCATTATTGATTATATATGCTAGAGTAGGCCTAACACTATATTATATAGCATGCTTTCCTTGTTTACTGTTGTTGAGAGTAAATTGCTAAAGCAAGCGGGATTGGAAAAAGCTCAACGGGGATCTACTTCAACCATCCAGAATAAGGTATGTTTTGATATCTTTAGTGTTAGATGTTTTATTTATCTTGCATATTGGGAAGGGATTGATTTCTGCGGTTTCTCTGTCTTTTTTGGTACACCCCAAGCCATGGGAAGTTTTCTCCGTAACAATCATCATTATTGGTTAACTTGGTTCCAAGAGAAATGGGGGTTTATTGTTGGTTTACACTTATCCATTCTGAATCTCTACAAAATATCAGTAGCATACTTATGCTGGAAGATAAAAATACCTTTATCAGTTTAAGTAACTTCCAGGCCAAGGAAGTACTTCATCAGTCCTAGATTAGTCATTTCAAATTCATTTTTCATGACTGTCCTGAAATATTCAAGAATCAAATTACTAGTGTAAATCATGTCATCAACATAAAGACATACCATCAATATTTTACCTTGCTTTGTTTTGACATACAGAGTGGGCTCATTGATGCTTCTGCTGAAACCATTGTTGATGAGGTAGGAGTTAGTCCTATTGTACCAAGGTCGTGGAGCTTGTTTTAGACCATACAAGGCCTTTTTCAGCTTATACACTTTGTCTTCATGAACTTTGACAGTATAACCAGGTGGATTTTCTACATAAACTTCTTCTTCAAGAATATCATTAAGAAAGGAATATTTCACATTCATTTGATACATGAGGCATTGATTTTGTGCTGCAATGGCAAGTACATCTCTGATGGTATCCATCATTGCTATAGGAGAAAAGGTTTGATCATAATCTACACCATAATTTTGTGCATATACTTTGGCAACCAAACTTGCCTTGTGCTTTTCAAGTTCTCCTTTTTCATTTAATTTGGCCTTATAGACCCATTTGACTCCAATACCGGTTTTGTTTGCAAGGATGTCAACAAGATCTCAAGTCTGGTTTTTCTCTATTGCATCAATCTCTTCATTCATGGATTTTACCCACTGTGGATCCTTCACTGCTTCATTAAAAGATGTGGGCTAACAGGAGAAGAGTGAAAACTAAAGTTGTTCATCAAGAATTGGAGTCTGTTCATATAACTCTCTCAAGCTTCTGGTTTTCCAATTTTGTGGTGGTCCGTCTACTGCTTGTTGTTGTTGTTGTACTGACCTTTCTTCTTGTTGTATGTTTGAAGGATCACTCCAACATTTGTCTTCAATGAATTTTACGTCTCTTCTCACCACAACCTTCTTGGTGACAGGATTATACAGCTTATACGCCTTATGCTCTTCACTGTAACCAGTGAAAATGCAGCGCTCACTCTTCTTATCCAATTTTCTTATGAGTTCATCAAGTATATGAGAAAAATAAACACTACCAAATATTCTGAGATTCGCGACACTAGTCTTAGTGCCACTCCATGCTTCTTCAGGAATCTTGTCCTAGACAGTCACTATAGGTGATATGTTAAGCAAGTAGACTGAGAATCTAATAGCTTCAACCCAATACTCATCTCACAGCTCCTTGTGTGACAGCATGCTATGGTCCATGTTCATGATGGTCATGTTCTTTCGTTCAACAACTCCATTCTGCTGTGGAGTGTATCTCATAGTGAACTGTCTCTGGATGCCATGCTCCTTACAAAAGTCTGAAAACTCATGTGAATCATATTCACCTCCACCATCTAACCTAAGCACTTTAATGAACTTTCGAGACTACTTCTTAGTGAGATCCTTGAACTCTTTAAACTTGGAGAAGGTCTCTGATTTGTTCTCGATGAAATAAATCCATGTTTTCTTGTTAAAATCATCAATAATGGTCAAAAAATAAAAACTTCCTCCTATGGATTGGGTTTGCATGGGTCCACAGAGGTATGTATGAACTAACTCAAGATGTTCTTTGGCTCAAGTGGTGGAAGTGGGGAATCTATCCCTTTGATGTTTACCAGTGATACAATCCTCATAGGTGCTGGATTTTTCATGAATAACTGGTAACCCTTTGACCATTGATTGTTTGTGTAGGAGATTGAGAATTTTGAAGGGAAGATGACCAAATCTATAGTGCCATAACCAAGATTCATCTAGATTGGAAACTGTATGGGCTAGGTTGGCATTCCTGAGACCGTGTAGTTCACCGTTTTTTCCAAATTTTAGCAGTGTGGTGGCACCATGTTTTCCCTCTTCACGATAGGTGGTAGCACCTCTCTTCCATGATGTGAAAGGGGTGGTGTCCAATTTTGGTAACGCTCGTAGTGGTCCTTCCATTCAACAATGTGTTCCAATTCTTCTAATTATTTTCCACATACAACTAGGTGCATCCAACAACTTCACTCCACATTTTCTTGCAACTATATAGGATCACGTTTTTGTAGCTAGATTGGATCACAAGAGCTCCACGTTTGAAAAAATGATTGATGGGAATTCAGATCTGAGAGGACGTAAAAATTTTGGGAATATATGCAGCCTTTCAAGGTATTCTATGTAGTCAAACATCGGGCATATGCAAACATTTCCATGGATTGAATGGTGGGAAAAACGTTCACTATGGAACCCTAGAATGCATGCGTGGGAGGTAGTGGAGCAATGGAAGAATTTATCTCTACATTTTTTAGGGTTAGGGTAAAATCAACCCAAGTTCAAATATGCTAAAATAAAATATTACCTCTCAGGAGGAATGTAGCTTCCAAATGGATTTGGAGTGTGAGTTATTTCCACTCTGTGAAAAGGCTTACCCTCAGATTAGGCCGTAAGCTTTAATACAATGTAAAATAAAAAAATGCAATACAAGAAGCACTATGGGAAGATTGATTTCCTTATCATTATTAAGAATAGTTTAAATAGGATATACAAATGACAATATTTAGGGAAAATACCGTAGGTGAATAAATACCATGGGTGGCCTAACTCACTAACTAACCATAGGTGATATTACATTCTTCAACAATATGATGTACCAAAGTGTGTTTAAACCTGCAACAAACATCAAGTTTCAAATTCGTTGTAAATCCTAGCAGACACAATTCAACATTTTTGATAAGGCCAGCTGGAGATTTTTAGGGGATATTTCAATTTTGAGTAAAATTTAAGATGGATAATTTGCATTTAGGAGGACATATAAGCTTGTTATAGGAAAATTCACACTTCTGACATCCCTGCTTCATTGAGGAATCTGAGAAAGTGTTGCGAGAATTTCTGGAAGTGAAGGTTTTAATGTTTTGGAATTAAGAAGGTGTGTGGGGAAAATATGTAGTTAAATCTTGAGCAGATGAATAGATGTCAGTTCAAAGATATGGATCAAGGTAATGAATACGTCCAGATTAGCTGGAAGTGAAGTATCAAATAAAGGATTTTATGTTCGAAATCATAAAATCAATTTTATATTATTTGTTAATTAAAGGCTATAAAGTTTTACCTGATCCATAATTTTGGGATATCGAAACCTTCTAGCTTATAGGTTGCTCATGTTTTAAAATTTAAAAGGAAATGAATTTTGGGCACTAGAAAGTTTTGTAGGTCATGGGATTATATTGAGAATTATGCAAAGTAAACAATGCACGAATCTTTTAATTTGAGATATATGTAACTTGGAAATGGACTGTATAGCTATGTTTCTCTATTCTTTTAATTTTGAATACAATTCCAACTTAATACAAGTTGTTTGTAGTTTATAGATTTGTAACGTTCCCAACCCTCCGATTGGCGAAGAGGACGCTATCACAATACGATCTAACTCGGGCAACTAGCCCCATGAAGTTATACATAAAAAACTGAAATGCTTTGAAATTAAAACATGGATACATCATTACCATTCAACGGAAGAAAAACCATACATTCAAGCATTTAGCATGTTCATATAATTCATTACACAGTAAATACAATTGCAGAGATGAAATAGATAAGAACACTTATCTTTTAATGAATAACTTGTCCCGCAACCAGCTACATCGCTGCAATGTTCCACCCAACCATAGGCCAACGTGCTCCTTAATCTCTCAGTGACACTACCACCCCTGAGTTGGGCATGATTCCCCAAGGAATAAGGAACTAAGAAAGCTCACACATAACCGAAGGTACACAAGTCAGCCAAGCCAACACAGTGGGTTTAACAGGCTATTCAGGAAACTAGGGAAATGTTGAATGCTAAGCTGGGGGTCTCATCAAAGAGCTGAGGACACCTGCACCAGAGCTAGACTGAATCCTAAAACATCCACACCCTCCCAGCATAAGGAATCATTCCCTTCTCTGCTTCATAGCCCCTCGGGCCATGAATTCCCTTCCAGTGCTACCCAGGAAGTGTAGAGAGGAAAGCCAGCCCTCTAGTTCTACCTGTGAGGCTCCTGCGCACATACTAGGCTTACCAAGCATGCTCTAGTTCCACTCAGAGTCCCCACAATAATTCACAACTCTGGCATTTAAGGGAAAACACAATAGAACAACCCAAATGAGGTAATACATAGCTCAGACTGAGCAAACACGGCTTCAGAGTTGTTCTTGGCCCTAATCATGGACAAAACAACTCAGCAACAACCCCAAACTCGATGGGAAAACCAACAACAATCTCTCAACTGCGCGAGGATAGCAGGATACAGCCTAGAATGCATGTCCTGTGCATGAGGTAAACAACGCTCCCTGCGTGAAGGGGAAATTACAAAGACCACAATTGTGAAGGGTGGAGACCAGACCGACTTCCTGCGTGAGGAGGAAAAATAAAACAACTCCTGCGTGAAGATGGGAAAGAATGGAATAAAAATGGAGTCGTCCCCTTCCTTTGCTTGTGTGAGAGTGAATGAGTCTGCTAGTGGAGTGTGTGTGTGGGAAAGGACTGACAGTCCTGCCACCCACCACTACCCATCAATAACTGCCCTCCACTAACACCTGCCCCAAAGGACTGGGTGGCTGAATGAGACAAAAAGGTGGTTGACACTTGGCACTTTCCCAATGGCTCCCACGGGTTAGACAATCCCCCCCCCCTTAACCTTAGGAAATCATGCCCTTTTCATTATCATTGCACCATCATAGCTGGTTGTAGGTTTTTGATTAATTTTGCATACGCACATGATTTCCAACATTTTAACGTGCATGGCTAGCACAAAATACCATCGGCATCACTTCCAATCGTCGAAACACAAAACACTAATTCATGGTGGGACCTTTGCCTTTAGCTCCACACCATGATTAATTACAATATTACATCATATACCTTTTAATGCAAATGGGGCCAAAAACAGGGTATTACAATCCCCTCCCCCTTGGAATAACACCGTCCTCGGTGTTCCAATACATAGGAATACATATACAATTTACACATCCAAAATTTCAAATTTTTGCAGATCTGTCCTATGTTCAATTATTTACTTTGAACTTTCAGGACCAAGCCCTTTGGCTTCCACAAGCTTCTCCTGCTATTTCTCAGCTTTCGGCTCATCCCCAAGTCTAGGAACCTTTTGGCTACTACCCTCTTGATGTTCCCTTGTTAATGGACAGTTCCGGCGGTAATGATGTCCTACACATTTCCAACATTTCACTGGTTGCTTCATCTTTACCAGTTCAATTTCCTTTGAGTCTTCATTCCTGGAATGTTTCTTAATGGACCGATTGGACAAATGCCCCATCATTGATCCACTTTCCTTTCCCTTACGGATTGCTTCTAGAAGGATTTTTACCTCTTTTTGCAAACAACTAGAGTCTTGCAAAATATGGTGGTTCATCTCATTCTACCTTTTCTGTATCTTGAGCATCTCTCCAAGATTTTCTTGGGTCTTGTCAATTGTTTGGAGGAGACTCCCATCCAAGTCGAATAGCTTTTGGTCTGCTGCCATGATCAATGTGCACAACTAGATTTCACTTTTCTCACCTGTGAAATGCATCATTGTAATTCTATTAGGCCAAGCATAATATAAGCATTAAAACCAGTCAATCAATTTCCTGATTGACATGGGTGGTCCAAGTATTATTCATAAGACTTTCATACTTTTCAGGCTTTCCCAATAGGCACATGATCTCATTCATGTCCATCCTTGGGTAGGGAATTAACTACCCCATCATTCATAATTTATTTTAAGCAAATAAACACATTCTATTTTCAGCCATACACGCATTCAACAATCTTCTATTTTTATAAATGCATAAGTATATATATATATATATATATATATATATATATATATAATAATAATAATAATAATAATAATAATAATAATAATAATAAAAGAAAGAGAGAGCAGCAAGAGTTTTTCCCCTCTTTGTCTTGTTCCCTTATGGAACCCACATCACCATTGTGGTTTTTATGCTTTTAGCCTCTTTCACTTTACCATGAATGTTGGACCAACCCTTCTTAGCCATGACACTTAGTCTCTATGGTCTATTCCATACCTCTCAACCATGGAGTCTCTCCACATGGTTTTTCTACAACTCTTGGTTGCTAGTACCTACACAGTCCCACTAGCGCCTCTTCATTATTGCTCATTTTGAGATCTTTAGGACAGTCACATGTCCACATGCATCCCTAGGATGCCCTCATAGTCCTTGCTCCCATCGATACCTATATTCAAACATCGAATGGATTCACATGTTTAGTTTATTCTCATTGGTTTTTACCTCTAAACAAGAGCTTAGAATATCATAACCAAATCATATACACATGTATATTTGAAATCAAGAAGTTGCAGAGAATCCAATACTTATCTATATTATGTGTTTCCTCTCTAGTCCATAGGGTCCTGCTTTGCTTTGCAAGCCTTGGAATTGCCTATGGAATTGGATGTTAGGTCAACACATAGGCTGCTCCACAACATCAAATAGTTAATGTCTAGTCAGTACACCTTCACGCCAACTTGGAAGGAAATTTTTACCATGACCATTTCTAGGTCAAGGCTCTACTATGGAGCCCTAGGCATATAACAACCCTATTTCAGCAACACCTTCACAACACCTCATCAAATCCCCACAACCTCCACAATATCCACAACTCCCTCATCAAAATCCCCTAAATCCCCACAACCTCCACAACATCCTTTTATACAGATCAACCCTTACACCGCAACCCCTCACAACAACCGTTTACCTTTTCTCTTTAGTGTGCAACACCAAATTGCATCTGTTTAGCCTGTCAACACAAGCAATATAAGAAAACTCATCAGTGTTATTGCTCTAAAACTATAACCATATTTCATATCATTCACTATCAAGTATTGAAACACCAGGATTGCACCCACTCCCTAGGGGTAGTCAATATTGAAAATTCTATCATGACCTGACATCGGGAAAGTGTGCACCCTTCTCCGATGTGAGCCATGTAGGCCCTACTCATACTCAAGAAATCTGTCGTAATGGAAAGAAAATCAAAACATGCACTACATCTTGAATTTAACAATTAGACATGCATATTCTTAGCGAGGTTCATAGAACACTTATCCATTTGCAGATGCAGTATTCCTTCGTTAATGAGGAATGGGGGCTCCCTTCTCCGAGTTGACAGTCCCTTGGTTTTCCATCCCAACTCCTTTTTACATTCCATATCCCACACATGTCTTATTGACATAATCTATACCATCTCATTCATGTTGCTTACCAATCATGTAGTGCAGATGGGACATTCCCAAACTGTCCAATGGAGTTTCACCCGAAACCCATTTCCAAGATAGGGGAACCTCCCCATGAATTTTGGCTCCTGTAGGCCATCACACATGGTCTTCCTACAATGTGTACCTCTGGCACATTTATCAAGTATCCAAACAGTCAATCATCATCTACTAATACAATCCAAATTTGATTGTTCCATAACCAAGCAATGGCATTAGTAATTAAATTCAATATGAATTTGCAACTCTGTCTACTACAGAAATTGATTTGCTGGGAAATGAGGTGATCCTCATTTGTTGGTCTCTTGTAAGTGGCACCATTCTGCCCTTTGTAATTTTATGCTTACTAGCATAACATGAACATCCACTTGTAACACGTCCTCCTAACACAATTCTATGCAAGCCAATAGTGATTAGTAGTTATCAACAATTTCTCAAATCTGAAATTTACAAGTCCAAGTTGACAACCCATTCTGCACACAAACTATTTCCACAACCATGAGACTCTTCTCATGAGGTTTGGTTCTTTCACATGGTAGATTTCGGCCTTTGTCATGGTCTTACCCACATTGCCATGCCCCACACAATCTACCTGGAACCTGAACTTCAATCAGCCAAACACTTTGTAAGTCTCCATGGATATAACATTTCATTGCTGCAACAATCACTGAAGCATTTTCAGAATTATAGCATTCAAACACTTCCATCTGTTAATCACATCAATATTACCAAAACTCATTTATTTCACATGAATCATTATCATACTAAAATGGCAAGGTATAGTCACATCATTCATGCAATTTAAATGAAATGTTTAGATACTTCTTACTTCACAGGTGTATCATTTGTACCACCTTGCCCTTCCATAGAGCATTCCGGCAGCCAATCGAACATGACTACCCTCTTCATGCACTTACTATTCTGCATTCATAACAGATCTTGAAATTATTCTAGAATTATCATCAATTCATCATTTCAGCCATTAGTTATTCATGATAACACAAGCACTATCTCGATGCATTCATGCAATGCATCACAACATTTGCACCCACACTTATGTATGCATATTTACAACATTTGCTCAAGCTTTTCACATGCATCCATTTAATGCATAACTACAAGACTTATAAAATCTCTTAATGCATATCCACTCAATGCTACCTTGTATTGATTCAAGAATACTATGCATTCAACCATACTATGGCCTAACCATGACTACCTCATATAGGATGCATTACTATAATCAAGACCACCAATCCTCACTTATTCTGGTTATTAAGTTCATATCAACATTCATAGGGCAGGATATATTTCTATATGAATGTAGTATAAATGTTTAAATAACCACATGGTATGAACCTCTTTCCTTTATCACTCCATGCAATTGTCATAATTAAACCATTACCTGCATGGATCCTACTCACACCCTTGACATTACCAGTTTAGTAGGTCTCTTGCAAAGGATTGTAGAATTCGCTCGCCATCTTCTAGATCATGGATTCGTTGCCTTATCCCCCTTTTTTTTATAAGGTTGATGGTCCCATGCAACAACATCATCAACATCTTTATCCATGCTCCTGTGTTGTTGGTTTGTCCACCAATACCAACACCAATACAATATTTACCATCAGTGGATCATTGTAAATATATAATTCCCACTACTTTTACCAATATGTAATATCCTATGCATGTAAAACATATCCCCATGCATTTTCAGCATCCCCATGCCATAATTTTTATGTACACAAAGCTTATAAAATATAAATATAGTTAGCAAGATAGGGGTTAAGGAATTTTCCCTTTCAAATCCCTCATCTTTGCATGGAATTCCTCTTCCACATAATAGCTGGTTCGTCTTCATGGTCTTTTCTACTTCTAGGCATGCAATTCTCGGATTTGTCCATATTGACAGCAACATTATTTGTCAAAACAACCACTAATACTTTTCTTCTCCTCATTCAAACTCTGGTGATTCTCCGTTGTTCTCTGCTGGATAATATTTCCAATGCCTATCCACATGCTCCATTCTAACTTCGGGTGTGAAAATCACACTACTTCTAAAATGATGATTTTCACCAAAATTCTGCACTTTTACACACAACTGTATTTTGGTCTGGAATGCCAACTTCAGCCACATGTAGGAGCAAATCTAGGAAGATTCAGGAAAAATTTTCTATCGGCGAAGTTAGTCCATAGAACAAGGAACACTCAGTAGCTTGCAGATCTCGTTTCCGGTGCACCATTGATCTTTTATGAATTCTGGGTTTGACTAATTTGCCCAAAACATAGAATTTTATTTTCATAAGAACGACTGTCTGAAGGGGACGACGGGGGTCAAGGGGGCTTGCCCCCTTGTGGCTTCCCTGTGCCACTGCAGGGTGGGTCGAGGGAAGCGCCCTCATTTTTTTTTGTAAATATTTGATTTTCATGTAATCCAACGCATATGATCGCTACCATTTTCCTCCTTTTCGGCCCTGAAAATCCACTGAAAAACTGCTAAAAATCCCACTAAAAAACTGCTGAAATCCACTGAGAAATTCCACTGAAAATTCAAAAAATTTCCTTTTGTCATATCGGGTCTCTTCCCAACTAAACATCCGACATATCGGATCCCTAGTGGACTATGCTTCCGACACCTCGACGACCTGAACTTCATTTGTCTTCTTATGTTCATTGGATATCCAATCCCCTAAATTTTTCTGACGTTACGGGATGATTTTCCTCTGGCTTCCGACACATCAGCTGACTGATCAACTAAATTTCTCCGACGTATCGGCGGACCGATCCTCTAAATTTCTCCGACGTTTTGGCAGACCGATCCTCTAAATTTCTTCGATGTTTCGGTGGACCGATCCTCTAAATTTCTCTGACGTTTTCTATACTTAGAAAAAATTTTGGAAAAATTTCTTCTTGCTTTTGTCGGTGCATCGGTTCTTCGATCATCTAAATTTTTCCGACGCTTCCAGATCTTTGAAAAAAATTCTCCCTTCGTCCGCTGCCACATCGGATTCTCAATCAACTAAATCTCTTCGACGTTTCAACGGTCTTCAAGAGATCGTCGTCGACACTTCGGCTCCGTCTTCACCTTTTCTCCACCGGCGGCATCAGAAGCCCTTCCATCTAAATGTGCTGACGTTTCGGCGGTCTTCCGCTAAAGCCTTCCGATGATCTCAACACTTAGAATTTTTTTGAATTTTCACCCACATCAGCTCAATCATGTACTGTCTGTCGCTGTTGTTGCGGCTCAAACCTACCAACCTAGCCGACGTATCGGCTCCATCTTCCTTTTCTTGTCGATGTATCGGTGCCTTCATCATCTTTCTTCCATCGCTGTTGCGGCACCTTCATGCTTTTCCAGCCGCTTTGTCGGCTCAGACTTCCTCTATCTCTCGCCGGTGTCGGGGTTTGTATCGGAGGGTCTTCCGACTAACTCTTTCGATGATCCGATGGTCTTGACACTTAGAAAAATTTCTAGAAGTTTTCCTATCATTTCTCTGATTTCCTCATTTCTTCCTGCTGTACAGAGGGAAACTTGCCTCTGTCAATGATTATTCACGACCCATTGAGGCCCATGCTGCAACATGAGCTCTGATACCAATCTATAACATCCTTGACCCTTCGACCGACGAAGAGGATGCTACCACAGAATGATCTAACTCGGGAAACTAGCCCCATGAAGTTATACATAAAAAACTGAAATGCTTTGAAAGTAAAACATGGATACATCATTACCATTCAACGGAAGAAAAACCATACATTCAAGAATTCGTCATGTTCATGTAATTAATTACATAGTAAATACAATTGCAGAGATGAAATAGACAAGAACACTTATCTTTTAATGAATAACTTGTCCCGCAACTAGCTACATCGCTGTAACATTCCACCCAACCATAGGCCAGCGTGCTGCTCCTTAATCTCTCAATGACACTGCCACCCCCGAGCTGGGAATTATTCCCCAAGGAATAAGGAACTAAGTGGGCTCACACATAACCCAAGGTACACAAGTCATCCAAGCTAACATAGTGGGTTTAACAGGATATTCAGGGAAACTGGGGAAACGTTGAATGCTAAGCTGGGGGTCTCATCGAAGAGCTAAGGACACTTGCACCAGAGATATCCTGACTCCTAAAACATCCACACCCTCATAGCATAAGGAATCATTCCCTTCTCTGCTTCATAGTCCCTCGGGCCATGACTTCCCTTCCAGTGCTACCCAGGAGGTGTAGAGAGGAAATTCAGCCCTCTAGTTCTACTTGTGAGGCTCTTGTGCACATACTAGGCTTATCAAGCATGCTCAGGTTCCGCTCAGAGTCCCCACAATAATTCACAACTCTGGCATTTAAGGGAAAACACAACAAAACAACCCAAATGGGGTAATACATAGCTCAGACTGAGAAAACACGGCTTTAGAGTTGTTCTTGGCCCTAATCGTGGCCAAAACAACTCAGCAACAACCCCAAACGCAATGGGAAAACCAACAACAATCTCTCAGCTGCGTGAGGATAGTAGGATACAACCTAGAATGCATGTCCTGCGCATGAGGTAAACAACCCTCCCTGCATGAAGTGGAAATTACACAGACCACAATCGTGAAGGGTGGAGACCAGACCAACTTCTTGTGTGAGGAGGAAAAACAGAACAGCTCCTGCATGAGGATGGGAAAGAATGGAAGAAAAATGGGGTCGTCCCCTTCCTCTTCCTGTGTGAGAGTGAATGAGTCCGCCAGTGGAGAGTGCATGTGGGCAAGGACTGACAGTCTTGCCACCCACCACTACCCATCAATAACTGCCCTCCACTAACGCCTGCCCTAAAGGACTGGGTGGCTGAATGAGACAAAAAGGTGGTTGACACTTGGCACTTTCCCAATGGCTCCCATGGGTTAGAGAACCCCCCCCCTTAATGTTAGGAAATCATGCCCTTTTCATTATCATTGCACCGTCATAGTTGGTTGTAGGTTTTTGATTAATTTTGCATACACACATGATGTCCAACATTTTAACGTGCATGGCTAGCACAAAATACCATCGGCATCACTTCCAATCGCCGAAACACAAAACGCTAATTCGTGGTGGGGATTTTTCCTTTAGCTCCACACCATGATTAATTACAATATTACATCATAAACCTTTTAATTCAAATGGGGCCAAAACCGGGGTATTACAAGATTCCTTTTCAACAAGTTACTTATTGTGAATGCCCATTTTCTATTATCCCTATTCAATGTTATTTCTCTTTTCTGAATGTTATTCATATATCTAATATAATTTGTTTGTAGTTTATAGATTCCTTGTCAACAAGTTACTTATTGTGAATTCCCATTTTCTATCATCCCTATTTAAATGTTATTTCTCTTTTCTGAATGTTATTCTTATATGATATGCTTAGTAATGAGTATATGGAATGAACAATACGTTGACCATATTTTCATTATGATTAATTTCTTGACTGATTTACATCAATTCCATGTTATATTTTCATTTTTTAGCCTTTCAATGTTACTATTACAGAGTCTCATGCAATTTGTTTGTTAGTGTTTCATGTTCTTTGTCCTATTCTCCTGGGCCTTTCCTAAACTCTGCATTCTCATAGTCTAGTGCAGACTTTAATTGTAACTAACAGTTAGTATCTTATGAGATGATAGAGAAGTTGGATATAACTAATCCATGTGTTGAACCATTTTGCAAATAGTCTGTATAAAATTTTAAATACGATCATATCTATTAATGGATAGATTGTTGCAACACAAATTGTAAAATCTTGTTCTCGAAAGATTCATCCACTTATCAAGGTTTTTATTTCTCTCTTTAATTTTTCAAGTTTCTTACCACCATCTAAAAATAAAAGAGGATTACTCGAAAATACTCATTTAAAATTATCTTTTCAACGGTCGTGTGGGGAAGCCAAGGGAGTGCCACTCTTTGCTTCAACAACACTAAAACTTCATGTACAACTTCAAAATACAACTTACAACCATGTACAACTTTTCTATCACAGCGTTACAACAATGTACAACTTCACTGACATAGCTAAAAAATCAACCTAGCACCTACAGGATTGTAACATCTTGGTTGTTACAGCTTACAGTATTCCCTAGATGATGTTCCAACTAGTTGTTACAACTAACAACAATTAACACACTTAATTCAACTTAGTTGTGACTGCTGGCAGTCACCTACAACACACTCATAGCTCACTATTTTTCAATGATTTGATGACCCCTCCATCCAAAAACTTAACATGAATGTTCTACTGAATTAATAAACAACATTCACACAATTAAACTCCAATTGCTACAACAAACTGACATTTAAAATAAAACTGAGTTTTTCACAGTTAGAAACAGAGTAAAAATAAAAATACACAGTAAATCTGAGTTTCAAGTTTGAATCAACTTCTCTATTACATTGTGTCTAACTCTATATAAATCACGATTACAATATGTGTATATATATAGTATTTCAACTAAGTCGGTCATTAATTACAAACTGACCCTTTGCTTACACAAAACAAAATTTTATGTTAATGATTTACAGTATGTTACAGTCTGACAAATTTGAGAAGTACATTGGTTCTTCATAAATTAGATGTGCTTTATTAGCACTATTCTGTGGCATCAAAACGACTTTTGAAAATTTAAATAATCTTATATTTGTAAGGTAGTGAGGCAGTGTCGCGGTGTAACAACTCTTCAAAATTTCGGCGATCATATTTCTAGGCGGTGATGCCTTTTCAAAACTTCGGAGGTCAATGTTGCCTCTTCAAAATTTGTTGCAGCCATCAGTGTAGTAATTACTAAATTCCAACATTCTCCCCCTTAATTACTACACTAAAAAAGAAAATTTGTAACGCTAACTTTCTGTTACAGCTTACAAACTCCAATGTTTTTTCTATGAATCTCAAACAATTCTTTTCCCAAAGGTTTTGTAAATAAGTCTGCAAACTGATTTCCTGATGCGCAAAATTCCACATTGATTTCATTATTATTTATTAGTTCTTGAATAAAATGATACCTTGTATCAATATGTTTACTTCTTTTATGAAAGACATGATTTTTTGATAGTGCAATAGTTGATTTATTGTCACAAAAAATTTGAGTTGGTTCATTATGTTCATGTTGTAACTCAGAAAGAGTTCTTCTCATCCATACAGCTTGACATGCAGCTGCTGTTGCTGCAACATACTCTGACTCAACAGAGGATAGTGTTACTATGGGCTGCTTCTTTGATTCCCATGCTACTGATCCCAATCCAAAATTGAACACATATCCATATGGGATCTTTCTATCATCAATAGAACCTACAAAATCATTGTCATTATATCCAATCAACTTAAAAATTTGAATTAGATGTATACTGGATACCAAAATTTGATGTTCCAGCAATGTATCTTAAAATCCTATTTCCAGCTTTCCAGTGGGTATTCTTTGGCGATTCGAAATCAAACTTACTGCAAACATTATATCAGGTCTTGTTGTAGTTAAGTACATGAGACTTCCAACCAGTCTCTTATATAACGTTGGATCCATTTTTGACCCATTATCTTCCTTACTGAGTTTTTTGCTAGTTTCAATTGGTGTTACTGCTGGCTTACAATTAATCATTCTGAATCTTTTCAATACATCATTTGCATACTTATATTGACATATAAAAATACCATCTTTAGATTGAATTAATTCAATACCAAGGAAATATTTGATCATTCCTAAATCAGACATCTCAAATTTTGTTTTCATGGATTTCTTGAACTCATCTATTGAAATATCTCCAGTGAATATCAAATCATCCACATATAAGCAAACAACCAGTATTTTACCTTCTTGGTTTACCTTTGTATACAATGTAGGCTCACTTGGACTTCTGTTGAATCCTTCACTATTCAAGTATTCATCAATTATGTTGTACCAAATTCTAGGTGCCTGCTTAAATCCATACAATGCTTTCTTCAATTTGTAGAGTTTTTCTTCTTGTCCATCAACCTAATATCCCAGAGGTTGTCTCACATAAACCTATTCCTCTAAAGATCCATTTAAAAATGCAGACATTACATCCATTTGATGTACATACCATTTATTATGAGCAAAAATAGCTAATACCATCCTTACCATATCAAGTCTGGCTATAGGTGCAAATGTTTCATTATTATCAATTCCAGGTTGTTGACTAAACCCCTGAGCTACAAGCCTTGCTTTGTATTTTTCAACATCACCAGCAACATTTAAGCTAGTTTTATAAATCCATCTGACACCAATAAAATTTTTATCATCAGGAAAATCTACAAGATCCCAAGTATTATTTATTTCTGTGGAATCAATTTCTTGATCCATTTCTTTTATCCAAACATCATTTTTAACAGCTTCATCGAAATCTACAGGATCACATGCTATAAATTCAAAATTTGAAACTTGATCTACTTCTTCATTTTGATCATACAGTTCTCTTAAAATTCTAGTCTTTTGACCTTTCACTCTGTTTCTTAATGACACTAATGTAGGATTTGATTCATTTCTTACCTCCGATCATGTTCCTTTTCGTCCACCAATATTTGATGGTTCACCATGTTGGTTTGCTGGGCAAACCCGGGTTTACTATCATGTACCAACAACACCCCTAGCTCACTGGCCCTTTCGGCAACAGACCGCAGAGCAGCCTGAAGTCTCACCCGAAGTGATCCTAATGGGTTGGCCAAAGACTCAAGTGTCTCGACCAGGTTCTGTATGGCGTCCTGTGTGTGTTTCGCAACTCTTCTTAGCCTGCGAGATGTCTCTTTTCTTTCTGCGATGCGTAGTTTCCTCTGACTCGCAATGACTCTAACCTTTATCACGTCGCCTCGTCCTGGGAAACATGTAACTCTCTCCTACGCTCAATCCTCAAACTGCGGTACCACGCACCACGGCTTCTCTAATGGTGCGATATCGCCTCCCTGCGATATCCTACCGCTGCGGCTCAGCGTACTTAGCTTACTGGTGTTCAACTTACAGGAATCAATACACAAGGTTGTTTTACACTGCGACTCTTAACTGTCTTAAGTGAAACATAGACAACTCTTATACAGAATACTTAAAGACTTCAACTTGCATTTATCCTTTTAATATGTTGTGAACTGAATAACACATACATACATTTACTGTAAGCAAAGTTCATGTAATGAATGACAGATATAACAAGTAAATACAATCACATAAATCAATCACATAACGCTCTGATTTTACGTGGTTCACTTCCAGGGTAGAATCTACGTCCATAGAACTATGTTTCTATATTATAACTTGAGAGAGGTACACAGTTTTGCTGCACCGCATATGCAGCTAGAGATCTTCTAGGTAACTCCGCACACAGCCTAGAGCCCTTCTCTCTTAGATATCTTCTCTATATTGCCTTCTCACAATATACTCTCTCTCTCTCTCTCTCTCTCTGTCAATCCCTGCAGATTGTTACAATATAAAATAACAGTGAGGTAACAGACTACTGGACTCTCAGACTTGTTGATGTCTGAATAGCTACAGGCTAACCTAATAGCTCTAGAAGGACTGACTAGCTGGATGGCTTAAAATGCCCAAAATGCCAACCTTTTACAATACAAAATACATCCCGTTATAGGCGGCCCAAAGGTCTCGCCATTACAACACTGTGGGCCTGTCCCAACAGTAACCCAAAACCCTAACTAGTGACAGTCGGCATATCTGTACTTGGGGTAGCCGCTTTCTGTCACACCATTGCTCTCTGCAGTCTTCCATGCTTTCCGGCACTGACCATGGGTACTATGCATCGCTTCCCGTCTTCTGTCCTTCATCTTCAATACCTTGGCCTCGTCGCTCCTTTTCCTTTATGAGGGTAGCTGAGCCCTCCTGTCTTTGCCGCTGCCTTCAATGCAGTGGTTGAGCTCTCTCTTCTCGGCCGCTCAGGTACTGTCGTCTTCCTTGACTTCTCTGTCCCAACAGTCACGGTTTCCGGCTCTGCTCTACAGCTTGAAACATGCTACGGCGTCGTAGCTCTACCTTATCACCT
This sequence comes from Pseudotsuga menziesii, assembly GCA_001517045.1. NCBI lineage: Eukaryota > Viridiplantae > Streptophyta > Pinopsida > Pinales > Pinaceae > Pseudotsuga > Pseudotsuga menziesii. Next base: position 42,949 of record LPNX010418813.1, read on the forward strand.
CGTCTTCTCCAAACTATCTATCCGCCAAAATGGCAGCTTCTCCTATAGCTGCGGGACTCTGCTCCAACAGTCCCCTAACACTTACTTGTGGCTCATCCCCAAGCCACTACCAACGGGATTCTCCTGCTGTAGCTTCTCCTTGGCTTCCTGTGAAGTGTGCTGAAGCTCGTCCTGAAGTCCTGTGACTTCGTTCTGCATAGCTGCAACACACTCTTTATAGTTTCTGTAACTTAGTTTGTGGGGTTCTCTTATCTTTCCTTCCCTCATTGTCATGCTCTCGCTCTCGTCTCTTGCGAGACATGAAGGATCTTAAGCTTTTGAGAAGCCATCCACAGATATCCTTTCCTCTGTATCTGGGTTAGAAATTTTATCACAAGGAAAATCTATATCTTCCAGCCTTCTCAAACATTTCATTCAGTTTGGAGCCTACTTATGCGAAAGGTATACAAACCAGGAATTCCATTCCAAGAACAAGCCTTTGTCTGCATCTTGAAGTTCTGCTTGTTCGGTTTGTTTTCCCTTTCACGTTTCTTCTTAGCAACTCGCTCTAGGTATTCATCCTGCCTCTGATCTCCATATTTTTGTTTCTTTGGCTCAACAGTCTCTTGTTCTTCTCCTAGCTAATCAGATAAGTCAGCTTCCTTCTCCCGTTGCTTTCTTTTTCTCATTTTTACTTTCTTCCTGGCTGGGGATTTCTTCTCATCATTCCGCTGCTCTACTTTCTTATCTTCAGTGATCGGCTCGTCTTTCTTCTTCTCTTTAGCAGAGACTTTGATGACATCTTCTACATCCTACGCTTGACTCCTCATCCTTGGCGGCTGTCTGACCTGTGATGTTCCTAATTTCACAACCTTGGGTGGCGTCGTCATAGCAGACATACGGACACCATGCTCGAAGCGTCTCAGACTGTCTTCTAAAGTTTCCTCCTTGGACAGAACCCACTGGGTGTTATACTCTAGATTGGCAATGGCTGCAAACTATGTAAATCACATCACTCTGTAACGAAATTAGCTCTGCACAGGGAAAACTTAACAATGCACTCTATAGCTCTCGGATCTTTGCAAATGTAACCCTCCCAAATGAATAATTTATGCTTTTATGCCAAAGGTGATAATCCTGGACGCAACGGTCATCTAGACTGAACCCGTCGGTCGTATTAATGTCTAGACAAGACCACATCCATCATTCCGATCCTCAATAAATGCTGAAATCCGATCAATTTCCCTCGAAGCGTGTGTATGCAGGTGCCTGTCTCATTGAAGATTTTCCAAATCTGGACAATTGATTATGCTGTGCCTGAATCTACGGTAAGGTATACCGGTCATTTCTTCATTAACTGCCTATCAGAAGGTGACTTGACTAGCCCTTTGTCTCGTTGCAAAAACTGGGTATGTGGCACGGAGAAACATCGCGCTGCTACGATGCCACACCGCATCACTTGCTCAACACAAACTTAAGCGTGTTTTTTTTTTTGACTTACGCAAAATGAACCGTCCTTATGTGATTCCTGATACTTAGAATACCTGCCGGTGTAGACTAATTCCTGGTGCGATGCCTCCTTTCAACTACACTGGACATCTGCACCATCCGCGACTCTGGGTTAGGGCTGAGAGGTGGAGTGGTTGTCACTATAGAGCTTAAGCCTACTGCCATTGATCATTGTGGGAAGAAGCTCCCCATTCAGTTTGTTGTGCTGAACGGCTCCTCCCTCTGTGACTTGCTGTATCTGATACGGCCCCAACCAATGTGTCTTGAACTTCCTTGGAAACTTAATAAATTTACTGTCATAGAGGAGTACTAGGTCTCCGATCTGAAGAGTCTTACTCTTAATGTGTCTGTCATGCCAAGATTTTTCTCGTGCCTTATGCACTTTCTAATGGAATCTGACGATGAATCTGTCTTCCTCTAAGGCAAGCAGCTGTGCTAGCCTTTCCTGCACCGTGTCTGTATCAGCCATTCCAGTGATCTGAGCAATTCTTAAACTGGGAAGAATATACTCCATAGGCATAATAGCCTCCTATCCATACACCAAGCTGAAAGGTGTGTGTCCTGTAAGTTTCTTGCGTGTAGTCCTATATGCCCATAATACAGCGTTAACTCTAAGATCCCAATCATTCCTTTGGCTATTGTAGATCTTAGTAAGAGCATTTTCTAAAATCTTATTAAAGGCCTCCACCGTACCATTAGCTTGTGGGTGGTAGGGAGTGCTCTTATGGTGCTGTGTCTGGAATTCTTCTGTCAAGGCCTCAATGGTGCGATTCAAGAAGTGTGTGCCTTGATCGCTCATCAAAATTACTGGGCATCCAAATCTAGTGATGATGTTTTCAAAAATGAACTATGCGGTTGTAGCAGCATCACAATTTCTTACTGCTTTGGCCTCTGCCCACCTGGTGAGGTACTCTGTTCCAGTGATGATATATCTCGCACCAGTTCATTTTCCTGGTGGGTTGATAGGACCCACAAAGTCTATAGCCCATTTGTTAAATGCGCGCAATGTAATCTGCGGTCGTAGCGGCATTTCATCTCGTCGTGAAGGTTTTCCTACCCTCTGGCAGATATCGCAGCATTTGCAAAAGTCCTTAGTGTCTTTGTGTAACATAGGCCACCATAATCCTGCGGTCAGGATTTTCTGTGCAGTCGACTTTCCTGCGAAATGACCTCCTGGGGTACCTGAATGTGCTTCTCTGATAATAGCCTCTCTTTCATGCGGCATCACACATCTGCGCAGGACTTCATCTGGACCTAACTTGTATAACTGTCCTGCGATCAGGGTGAAGTCTACTGCTTTAACAACCAACTACCTCTTTTGATGCTTGGTAAACTCCTCAGGTGCCCTTCCTGTGGTGAGAAAGTGAATGATATCAGCATAGTACTCATCTACAATCTAGATAGAGAACAACTGCGCATCTAGAAAATTGTCCTCTAGATTACTTGGCTCTTCTCCTGAGTCTATTCGCGACAGATGATCAGGTCCGGCATTCAATCTTCCTGGTTTGACAATGATTTCAAAATCATACTCTTGAAAGAGGAGTAACCATCTACAGATTATTCCCCCTAACACTGGATTATTGACCAGATACTTCAATGCGGAATGGTCAGTAAACATCTTGAACGAGGCACCCAACAGGTAGTGCCTAAACTTCTGTAGCACGTACACCATAGATAAGCCTTCTCTTTCTGTCGTGGTGTAGTTCTTTTCTGCTGTCGATAGCTTTCTACTGGGGCATGCGATAGGATGATCGATACCTCCTTCTCCTGGTTGCGTTAAAGCAACCCCTAGTGCGATGCCAGATGCATCCACATGTACATGAAACGGATTAGTCCAGTCTGGAAATACTAAGATGGGTGCTGTAACCATCTTCTCTTTAAGTGTGTTTAGACTCTGCTGGCATTCCTCATTCCATAGGAATTTTACATCTTTCTTTAACATTTTTTCCATCGGTGCTTTAATCTTTGCGTATCCCTTGATGAATTTTTTGTAGTACCCAGTATGACCAAGTACTGTTCTCAATTGTTTGAATGAGTTGGGTGCTGGAAGATTTACAATGATGGCAATCTTTGCGGGATCTACCATCAAGCCTTGCCTGCAGAAAATGTGACCCAACAAAATACCGAATGGTGCACAGAATATACATTTTTTCAATTTTAGAGAAATCTGGTATTGCCTACATTTCTCTAACATCAGTCTTAAATCTCCTATGTGCTTGTCAATTAATCCAAATACAGTCCAATCATCAAAATAAACTTCTAGGAATTTATGGATGTATTCTTTAAATACAGCAACTACTACTCTAGAAAAGATAGCTGGTGCATTCTTAAGACCAAAGGGCATTACCGTATACTGGAATGAGCCCCATTCTGTTGCAAAAGTGGTCTTATGTCGATCTTCTATGTGAATTCTGATCTGGTGATAGCCTGAAAATCCATCAGTGAAGGAGTAGACCTCCTGTCCTCCCACATTGTCTAGTACTTCATCAGTGAAAGGTGTTGGAAATGGATCATGAAGCGATGCGTCGTTGAGTTTACACAAGTCGACACAGATCCTGATGTCTCCTTTAGTTTTCTTTTCTTGCACAACCATGGGACTAACCCATTCGCTCTCTTCTACGGGTTCAATGATGCCTGCTGCTAGCATATTATCGATCTCATCCTTAACTTTTTATTTGTAGCGTGGATTTAATCTATATGGACACTGCTTGAATGGTCTAGCATCCTCTTTCAATGGTATCCTCATTACTCCCAAGTCTCTGACTATTCCCTTCATCTCTGTGAATTTGGTGGGAAATAGGTCCTGATAGTCATGTAGCAAGTCTGCAATCTGTCTGATTGTTTCATCGGTCCAATAGTCTCCAATAGAGACAAACTTTGGTTTTGTGTCTATGCCAATATTGATCTTTTTAATCTTGATTGGCTCTATGATTGTTGGAAACTGTAGCTTTGGTCCATCAACATCGTGAGTCCCTTCTGACTCCATAATGTTGATGTTGCAAGGATCCTCATCCTCATCCTCTGGTTCTGCTTCGAAGTTATAGCACTCGAGCGCATCTTCTAACTAGATGGCCCACTTAGGTTGAGTATGTACTGATAGGGTGCAATCCTCAAATATCTTAACCTTTATTACATCTAGGGCCTGATCAACATTTGGATACTCAGATTCAAAAGCGAAGGTAAGTAGAAAGCTGTCTATTAGAAGTGGCCATGTAGTCGTTCCCTTGTGCAATTCAGTCTCTGTGTACCAGTTCCGTGGAACTTTGTCCAAAGTGTGAATGAATTGGTGAACCCATTCATCCTTAGGAATGTCCGACTAATCCTGTTCACATGTCTGAATATGTGACCTGAGGTCACTTTCTCCTATGTATCTCTGCTAGACATACTCTCTGTTGGTAGAGAATCTGATCGCCATCAATCTCTTAAGATCGTCCCATGATGCGATATTCTCTTTATGTGCATACCACCATCTTGCAGGTGTGGCTCGTACTGCAAGGTCCATAGCTGCGATCCTCTGCTCATGAGGAATTTGTTGTTCAATCTGCGTGAGAAAGTCCTAGATATCTGTTAGACCATGAAATGATAGAATCTCGTTGATCTCTGCGCCAATCCATCGCAGTGACTTAGTCATGTACACACATCTGCGCGCTGAGACTTTGTAAAGTATGTCCTTCCAGTTCTCTAGACCAACATCCGAATCCAATGCGCATGAGCTATCGCATCGCCAACTAATGTTCCCTTCTACGGTTGGATTGATGTAGTCGCTCTGGTTCACAGTCAACTGATAGAGACTGTCCATGTTACGTGCCTCTTCCTCTGTTTGGATAGGTTCAATGTATCTAGGACCCTAAAGAGGATTTAAGGGTGCGATGACCCGGATCTGCGCGTCTTCAAAGGTCATTTGTCGTCTCTTTAAGTCGATAATGACCATGTTACCAATCGCCCAATCAATTCCTAGTAGTGCTGGATATGGTCTACTATCGCCGATGATTTCTATAACTTCAAAGTCCGCAGAGCTGTGAACTCCGTCAATGTCAACTGGCACCTGCGATAATTGATCCAGGGGTAATACCCACTGTTGATTAGCTAATCGCAGATGGATAGGTGATCTGACTAACTTAGGGCTACCCATCTGTTCCCATATCTGCTTAGTTAGAACATTTACCTCTGATCCTAGATCTAGGATCACCTCGTCCATTTCAAATTATCCAACCTGTGCTGTGAGTCGCATCTCTCTTCCTGTTCTTGTATGTCCCATAATACTATGAATAGCACGTTGTGCACTGCTCACAGAAGAATATGGTTGACACTGATCTATGATGTGCTGAAATTCTCCGATAGCTTTCTCATTTCTCACAAGTTTTAAACAACTCCGCAGGAAGGATTGTACACTTCCTGTCAACTCGTCCTCGTAGAATGTGCCCGATGTGGCAGCCTGCGATATCTGTACAGGACTAACGCCACAAGGTGCTTGCTGCAGTACGCCCCTAGACGGCGGTACCTACGATCCTGATTACATAGGGTTATCAAAGAAAGTCTTAGCTTCCTGAAATGTCTGTTTATTCTTCTGTAGGTCAAGTCAGTGTTGCTTTGTTAGGAGCTTTGAGCACCCACTCCTGACCTGTGGTCTTTTTAGTAACCTGCGATGTCTCATTGGTGGAAGCACCGCTGCGAGTCACAATGTTGACTCTTGGTTCTGGTTCTTCCTACTCAGTAGCAATAAGCTGGATGTTCTGGTGTAATGCTGGCTTAGGTTATCTGATCTTAGCTATCAAGGTAGGACAGTCTTCTATAGCGTGATCGTAAGATTTGCAATAGTTACATGTGGTGGTAGGGCTCTGACAGTCCCTAGTATAATGTCCTAGAACTCCACAGTTGTAACAAGTGACTGGTCTGTGACCACGGCCAAAGCCTTCTCCCCGGCCAAAGCCTCCTCATCCTCCTCATCCTCCTCATCCTCCTCCATGGCCAACATGAGCCTGATCATACTATGGTCCTGCTGCTGGACTCTGTACAAGTCTTGCTTGCTCCCGACCATGAGATCATAGGCTCGGCAATCGTCTTCATCATGGCCTACGGACTTGCAGAAGATGCAGTATAGGTTCTTAGGTGTATGTACGTACTTTTGAAGTAAAGGGAACTGGTAAGGTAGGTGTCCTCTTGTTTTGCATATTTCACACCACGGCCCGTGGGTCTATGGTAAGGGGTTAGGAGCCCCAGTTGCTATATATTCTACAAAGACTGGACAATTATCTTTAGTATGGCCTTGTGCTTTACACTTTACGCACCATATGTCTTGCGCAACCTCTTTCCCTTTCTTAAGCTCATGCATCTGTATCGTGAGATTAGCCAACTGGTTTTGTAGATTTGTCATACCTGTGCTGGTTTCAGCTAGAGGTGAAGCCTCTAGTTTCATTGCCATCTCCAATGCATTGTCCTGCATCTGGAGTTTCTACTGCATTAATGGTAGTCTGATGTGAGGGAGCAATGCTGCAATAAACCATTCCTTATACTGCTCCGGTGCAAACTCAAAGCTGACTTGGTCTATAAGGGCTTTAAATTTCTGATCGAAGTCCCACACTGACTCTGTAGGTAACTGTTTGATGTCTTTGAGCTCTGTAATGCACTGTGACTCAGACTTAGTTTTCTTAAACTCTTTAATCATGGTGGTCCTAACTTGGACAAGTGTTCTGGGTACCGCTGAGGTATACTTCATATACCATGTTAAGGCTCGTTCTCTCAGTGTGGTGACCAACTGTACAAGTTTACTATTATCATCATTGATTGCTTTAATGTTCCACATGGCTTCACATAGAAACCAATGCTGCTCTGGGTCCTCTGCCCCTATACCCTTAAAGATAGGTAGCTTCATATCATCCCCCATTCTATTTCTACGTGGTGGATGTTGATTTGCTGTGTTACTACCACTTGGTGGTGTAGGTGGAGGTGATGTAGCGGTAGTATGTACTGTCTGGCAGTTACTATATGGAGTTCCTATGGGATTGTTCTGAGTCCCGATCTGTTTCTGTGGGGTATAAGGGTCGTAAGGGATACCCCCTTCGGTTCTTTCTGTGGTACTGTGACTTTGTTGTCTAGTATTATCTGAACTGTCTTCAAATATGGGAGAGCTGAAATCTACTTTGTATTTCTTTCCACTACGTGTACGTCCAATGTCATCAAAATCACTTTAAAACTCTTGTGACATTACTATCTTTACTTATTCATCTGAAACTAGATCCATTGTTCCTTTTTCATGTAATAACATCTTAATGGACAAGTTTAAATATTTTAGGTACTTACCGCGATATCCTTTGAAGAAGTACCGCTCAGCCTCCCTGAAGCTTTTTCTCTGTTCAACTGCAAATTCTGTGACGAAGCCTTCTAGCACACTCGCAAGCCAGAAGTCTACTGTCCTTGTAATGGGATTATCAAGGTTCTTCACAGTCTGAATCAGCTCCGGTGTCCAGATAAATGTTTCTTTTCTTCTTGAATATGCTCGTATCAGTCAACTTTTATAACCAGTCGTAAAGCTCGTTTCCAAAGGTCGCAAAAAATATTGCATGCAGGTCAAAAAATATTGCATGCAGGTCTATAACCATATGTTTTTGTAACCAGTCCTCTATACTCAGTCTAGGACTCTTGTTCTCGTGTTCGGAAAACTCTTTCTCCTTAAACCAAACCCACTCATTGAGTTCTTCTCTAGTAGGGCGCCACCAGAACATCAGTGCTCAGTTTGTTCAAAACCGGCGATGGAACCATTTGTTGGTTTGTTGGGCAGACCCGGGTTTACTATCATGTACCAACAACACCCCTAGCTCACTGGCCCTTTCAGCAACAGACCGCGGAGCGGCCTGAAGTCTCACCCGAAGTGATCCTAATGGGTTGGCCAAAGACTCAAGTGTCTTGACCAGGTTCTGTATGGTGTGCTATGTGCGTCTCGCAGCTCTTCTTAGCTCACGAGATGTCTCTTTTCTTTCTGTGATGTGCAATTTCCTCTGACTCACGATGACTCTAACCTTTATCGCATCGCCGAGTCCTAGGCAACACATAACTCTCTCCTACGCTCAATCCTCAAACTACGGTACCGCGCACCACGGCTCCTCTAATGGTGTGATATCGCCTCCCTGCGGTATCCTACCGCTGTGGCTTAGCGTACTTAGCTTAATGGTGTTCAACTTACAGGACTCAATACACAAGGCTATTTTACACTGCGACTCTTAACTGTCTTAAGTGAAACATAGAAAACTCTTATACAGAATACTTAAAGACTTCAACTTGCATTTATCTTTTTAATATGCTGTGAACTGAATAATACATACATACATTTACTGTAAGCAAAGTTCATGTAATGAATGACAGATATAACAAGTAAATACAATCACATGAATCAATCACATAACGCTCTGATTTTACGTGGTTCACTTCCAGGGTAGAAGCTATGTCCATAGAACTGTGTTTCTATATTATAACTTGAGAGAGGTACACAGGTCTGCTGCACCGCATATGCAGCTAGAGATCTTCTAGGTAACTCCGCACACAGCCTGGAGCCCTTCTCTCTTAGATCTCTTCTCTATATTGCCTTCTTACAATATACTCTCTCTCTCTCTCTCTCTCTCTCTCTCTCTATCAATCCCTGCGGATTATTACAATACAAAATAACAGTGAGCTAACAGACTACTAGACTCTCAGACTCGCTGATGTCTGAATAGCTACAGGATAACCTAATAGCTCCAGAAGGACTAACTAGCTGGATGTCTTAAAATGCCCAAAATGCCAACCTTTTACAATACAAAATACATCCCTTTATAGGCAGCCCAAAGGTCTCACCATTACAACACTGTGGGCCTGTCCCAACAGTAACCCAAAACCCTAACTAGTGACAGTCGGCATATCTGTACTTGGGGTAGCCTCTTTTCGTCACACCACTGCTCTTTGCAGCCTTCCATGCTTCTCGGTGCCGACCATGGGTACTATGCACCGCTTCCCGTCTTCTGTCCTTCGTCTTCAATACCTCGGCCTCGTCGCTCCTTTTCCTTTATGAGGGTAGCTGAGCCCTCCTGTCTTCGTCGTTGCCTTCAATGCAATGGTTGAGCTCTCTCTTCTCGGTCGCTCAGGTACTGTTGTCTTCCTTGAATTCTTTGTCCCAACAGTCATGGTTTCTGGCTCTGCTCTGTATCTAGAAACATGCTACGGCGTCGTAGCTCTACCTTATCTCCTCGTCTTTTCCAAACTGTCTATCCGCCAAAATGGCAGCTTCTCCTGTAGATGCGAGACTCTGCTCCAACACACCATGTTCATGAGTTCTAGGCATTCTAGCAGGTGTTCTTATTGCTGGTGTATGTGGATTTGTCTGTCCTCCATGTGTGCCTTGTTCATCTTCATCATCATCTACATGAGGTGCAACAACGTCCTCACCAACCAATTTATCAATGCTCCCACCCCATGCTTCTTCTTCCTTAAATAGTACATCTCTGCTGATGACATACTTCTTGGTGATGGGATTATAAAGTCTATATGCTTTAGATTCTTCACTATATCCAACAAAATTACACTTTTGACTTTTGACATCTAACTTTCTTTTCATCTCTTCAGGTACATGTGCATAAGCTACACAACAAAAAATTCCTAAATGAGATATGTTTCTACACTTATCGCTCCAAGCTTGCTGAGGAACTCGATCCTTCATGCTTTTTGTTGGGATTCTGTTTAGAATGTATATTGAACAAGTAACAACATCTCCCTGATATTCATTTGAAATATGCTCCTCCTTCATCATACTTCGAGCCATGTTCATAATGGTTCGATTCTTCCTTTCTTCTACACCATTTTTTTGTGGAGTGTAGTGTGCATTAAACTGCCTTTTAATTCCACGATATTTACAAAATTCCATAAATTCATTTGACATATACTCACCTCCTTTATCTGATCTCAAGACTTAATAAATCCATTACTCTCTTTTTCAGCCATAGCTTTAAAACGTTTAAAGACATCAAATGCTTGAGATTTTTGTTTCAACAAATACACCCAAGTTTTTCGATTGTAATCATCAATAAAAGTTATAAAATAAACTTTACCAGTCAAAGAAGGTGTTTTCATCGGTCCACACAAATCTGTGCACTAGTGCAAAATGAGAGATTAGTGACCAGGAGGCCAAAAAATTTGGTCACCACAATTTTTTTCAAGGGATAAATGACCAAAATTGATAAATTTAATTGGGCTAACTAAAAAAGACCAAGATAAATGACCACTTTTGGTCACGGGATAAAACTAAACTAAAAAAGACCAAGATAAATGACCAAATTTGGTCACGGGATATCTAGACTAAAAATGACCACATAACAATTGGTCATTTATTTGGTCATTTTTAGTTGTGGATCTTCGGCAATGGAAAATTACAATTTTGACAATGAATTTCTACATTTTACTAAATTCTAGGAGTGTAGATGGATTCAAAGACCCCTAGAACCTAGTAATTTGTAAACCTCCTCACGTGTCACAACTCCATTGTTGACACCAAATTATCTATGACAATGTCCTAGCGGTGAGCTATGGCTTATATATTTGATAATAACTATACAAATATACCTATATACATTTGTTTTTAAATATTTTATATATAAATAATATTAATTATTAAACTATTTGTATTATAAACTTAAAAAGAAAATGTTACGAAGTATTTTTTTTACTATATACTAATAATATATATGAGAAAAAAATTAACTTATATATTTATTATAATAATAATAATAATAAAACAAAATTTAAAAAACAAAACAAGTTAAAAAAGATAAAACTTTCATTCACGACACCACATTAGTGTAGTTTAACAATTTTGGTTTTGGCACCAACTTGAAGTGGTGGGTGCCAATGTAGAACAATCTTCCCCTTTCATTACCATATGATAGGCATCCTTATAAGATTACATTTCACTCCAACTCGAGGTGACCGTGTTTAAGGCTTCAATGGCACAAAGTATGTTTCAATCTATGTCCATCCCATTTTTTTTTCAATTTAGTGTTTTTGAATTTAATTGATATTGGAGTGATAAAATTTTAGCCTAGAAATTGCCTCAGGCTTTTTAGGCTAAATTTGATCATCATTTTTTTAAATTAAAATTTGTGTATAAACTTAGAACTTTAAAATTGCTTCAAAAATTGTTCAAATGTAAGCTAAAGATGATGTTAACTTGGAAGATGGATTATCCAAGTAGCCCGGTGAAAAAACACTTGTAAAAAAGAGTAGGATAGCCCATCCATTCGTTTTTCATTGTTAATGTTTTGGCTTAAGTTCTTAATTTCCAATCTGATACACCTAATTTCCTCCTCTTTTGGTATCTGGCAGGTCTTTTGTTCAGCCACCTATGAAACTATGCCCATTTCGGCTTTTCAACTAATTGAACAAATAAATACGAGGGAGTGAGGAGGAGCATAAAGAAAGTAGACTTGTTCAGTGAAGCTGTGTTGTGTGTGATTGTGATTGGCATGCTGGGTATCACTAGCAGTAAAGGGGAGGTAGCCACGGGAACTCTTGGTGGATTGCACGAAGTGAAATATTTTTAGAACTCAATAGAGACTCTCAATCTTGAGCGATTTTCCGTTGATGAGCACAACAAACAACAAATATATGATCTAATCTTTTTATTATTATTATTATTTATTTATTTAGAGGGATTTTATTATTATTTATTTAGAGGGGTTTTATTATTATTTATTTAGAGGGATTTCATTTGTTTCTGATTTGTGGGAATTCCATTTGTTAATCAATTTTTTCTCTCTATTTGTATCCGTGTCTCCAGAACGGAGATACAACGTGGAGCAAGTGATGGCGGGAACTATGTTTCATATGACCATAGAGGCTGAGGATAGCGATCATCCTAAGTTGTTCAAAGCGAAGGTTTGGGTCAAACCCTGGGAGAATTTCAAGCATTCGGAGGAATTTAAACCCATGGAGAAACCCTTTGTTTCCAGGGTTGACCTTGGCGTCAAACAAGGTAAGTCCCATACCTTATGGGAATTCCATTTGTTAATCAATTTTCTCTCTCTATTTGTATCCGTGTCTCCATATCAGAGATACAACGTGGAGCAAGTGATGGTGGGAACTATGTTTCATCTGACCATAGAGGCCAAGGATAGTGATCATCCTAAGTTGTTCAAAGCGAAGGTTTGGGTCAAACCCTTGGAGAATTTTAAGCATTCGGAGGAATTTAAACCCGTGGAGAAACCCTTTGTTTCCAGGGCTGACCTTGGCGTAACATGGTAAGTCCCATACCTCAATTATAAACTCAAATTTGATGGGATTAGGAGGGCAAGGTTTTTATCCATTTCAAATTCTTTCAAGATTGATTGCTTGGTTTTGATAATTTTATGAGGAATTCGGCTTTACAGAGCAATTAGACATTCCTCTTTCTATTATAATATGGACCCGTGTCTGATTTATGTAGGCTAAATAGCAGCTGAACCCTAAATAAAACGAATAAAATGGGGCTGTGTCTACTGTCTTTATGAATCTATGTATCCTAAATAGTCACTGAATATAAATAAATCGATGCCACGGTTTTATATATATATAGAAAATCCATGTTCATGTAATTGAATCGAACCATGAATCTATTAATTGAAATCAATCAGACGAACAACCAAAGACTGAAGCTGGCGTCTTCAAAATCCATAAATCCTGAGCACCTAATCATATGCAAAATCCAGAGATATGACCATGCCATTCAAGCAATCTTTAGCCTTGTATATGGGGTTATGGTTCCCACTGCAAGGCTGGAAACCAGTGAAGTGAGTCACAAATGGCCTCCTCCCTAAAATCCCAACCCAAATCTTCTTCAAATAACTCTCTCGCTTCCCTGCATACAATCTCACAGTCTTTTCAGCATATCTGCGCCTCAGCTCTGTATGTTCGGCTTCAATGGCCTCGTATCTCTTACTGATATTCTCATAATTCCCAACAATGTCCAACCAAAATCCTTGAAAAAAAGACTCATTCTCTATATAAATATTACCTCCCCATTTGTCCTTCTCTTTGATCATAAGATAAACAAGAGTAGACTGACCATCTGAATCAGTGATTTCTCTATCAGGAAGCTCATCAAATAAAATCTTAGCAAAGGATTCATACAGAGGAATATGAGGCCCCATCATAGACCACCTCTCCATGAAATTCATGGACCATTCACAGTTTCTGATAAGAAAAATTTCCTGCATTGATGCCCAACCAACTTCTCTTCTCATAAAAGTTTTGCTCCCATCCATGGACTATATTGAACCAACCTGCTCACTTATCACTAGAAACCTGTAACCATCTCGAAATTTTAGGGCATTGGTAGCCCATATAAAAATGCCAAATTTGCTGACAATTTCCACATGACACTCGTTCTTAAGGAATGACTTGCTAACATATTTCCTAGAATAATTGAACCATGCTGGTAAGTCAACCACCTCAATTTAGCAGAGCTGATTCATCTCAGAGTTGAAAAATTATTCCATCATAATATCTTTCTACAAATCCCCTTCATCTTCTTGCATGTTTGTTCTTATTTATAGTTTCTTATATCCCCAAGTATACTCTTGTAAAAATATGTCTAGTTATTCCAAATTCTGAAGAAGTTTAAATAGTTTTTGCTACTAATTAAAGGGCACAAATTTTGCTCTATGATGTTTCAACATTTTTGGCCACAATTTTATCACCTTTTTGTCCCCTCTTCTACTATCCTTTTATAAATGATCCCACCAAAATGCAGCATGGAATTTTACCCTTCGAGGATCATTTTCTTCATATTCTCGATTGCAAATATTTTTTCAATTCCCGATCCCAGTCTATATTTTATTATTCATTGTCTGACTCACCCTGTCGGAACCTTGCTAATCTAGTAAATCCTAAATGAATCCTCTTTCTGGAAGTGAAGTGAATTTAGTATTTAGTATCTAAATGGCAATGGTATGAGGCATTGTTAATTTGTTATGTTAATATGCTCGGATTTTTTTTTAATAATTTTGTGATTGGGACCCTTATGTTAGGGACTCCCCCTCCCCGGTCCCTCATGAATTTTCCTAAATTTTCAGGGTGGTCTCCACATGTCCACCATCCTCTATGAATTTTCCTAAAATTTGGGGGTGGTCTCCACATGTCTCACTACTACATTTCGATCAAAAATCCGACGGCGCGTGGATTTCTCTTTTTAAACTTACCAAAAATCACAAAGATACATTTTTTTTTTGTTAATGTGGCCACAAGCGTCGCTTAACCGACGGTTATGAGAATAACCGTCGGTTAAGCGACGACGCGTTAGTAAGTGTCGCTTAAGAGACGACGCCTTTAAAGGACATTTTTTCACGGTTAAAATAAAAAAATATGCTTATAAACAATTAAAAACGATCTAAACAACACACCAAAATTTGCAATACAATTCCCCGCTAGTGGTGCTATATATGGTCCGGGTTCCAATTTCTATTGCCTTTCAGCGCCCGATTCCGATGGCTTTTATAGTTCATGGCATAGGTATGTATGTGGATTTGCAGGTCAGAGACCTCAAACTCCTGGTGGCCTCGGCTTAATCTGGTTACCACTTACTCTTTTTTTTTTTTTGCTTTTCAGCCTCTTGGGGATCTTTAGGGGTTATATGCGTTTCTTCAGGCGAGCTATGCTAGAATCATCAGATTTTGTGAAGGACGATACTCTGAAAATATGTTGTACAGTTGGGGTTGTGGTTTCTGCTATTCAAGGCCCCAGATTGCACTATATTCACATCCCTGAATCAAACTTGGGTCAACAATTTGGGGAACTGCTTGAAGATGTTGAAAATGTGGATGTCACATTTGATGTATTAGGGGAAAAATTTCATGTCCACAGAGTTGTTCTGGAAACTGGTAAATGGATGAAAGAAGCGACCAATGAAGACATAGGTGGGAGGATACGGCAGGGCAGAGCAGACAGTAAGATCAAGAGAGGGTATGACCTCCACATTTACCTATTTTACTTGCCAAGTCGAAAAAGTTCAATTTCGGCATAATGGACATGGACGAATTTAGAGCAAGGGCTATGGCTTCTATGTTGAACAAGAAGAGGAAGAGAAAGTAGCAGCAGCCTCACCCACTCTCCTTTGGTAAGTCCAAATGTCAATTGAAACCCAAACTCTGCAGATTTAGAATAGGCTTAATTGATAGACAATATGATACTCCCTGAGTGGGAAATACATGGTTGTCGCATCGACAGTTTGAAGCATATCCTCAATTATTTTTTTCCTTGAAATCATTAGAAGATACCATAACGATATAGAAAAACCCATGCCAGTTCAACATTGGATGGAATTAGTTATCAATTCTCTGGACTATAAAGTAACGAATTTAATTTGGTGTTCAATTGTCCGCCGCTTGCCCCTTATGCTCGCAGATTATTCCTTTCTAACTGTCAATGGAACCGTTGGTTTGGATTGTTTTTAATCAGGGGATTTATTGGCAGGTTAGGTTATTTGCATTACGGAAGCATGGGCTTGCACATCATTGTGGTTTATTACAATTGATTGATATGGACTAAAGTATAAAGCAATTAGATAGGAGTTAGGACCACTCTTGGAGCTCTTCCTCCCAGTGCTTATGCTATTACTGCAGTTCGGTTAAGTCAGGAGCCCTAAATTACTGCTGGGTTTTAAGATCAGCAAAAAAATCTAGTCTCAAACCTTAATTACAACCTGTAACCGATAAACTCAACTATGGAGTTGACAAGGGGCCACATGTTTGTGTTACCCCATTTGTATGTAGATATTGTAAAGTTATTATGTTACTCCAAAGAGGAAATGGGAAACAGAACGTGGAATGGGGCCAAAGGGTTTTGACAGATAAGAAACATGAACCCTTCCCAGCAAATATTATGCATATGAAGTTGGAAAAAGAACGGGACTAACCTTTCTCGTCATATAACACAATCCCAACAAATCAAAAGATTGTTTGGCGACTGTGAATTTAATTAATTTTAATCAGAGCAAGAAAAGCTTGTTAGATCACCATCAGTGAGTTTTCTATACATAGTTTGATAGTCACATAAATGTACCACATGATGTTTATGGGAAAATATTTTTGGTTTCTTTATTCAGTTACAACACATGGTGCCTTTCTTTATGTTCTAATAGTAGTACACATTATAGTTTGTTTGGATAATTTAATATCCAGTTTGTTAGTTTTCCAACTACACTAAAATCTATTTCTATCTTTGGATTGACCTCTGACTTCTTTTGGTGATCTGAAAGCCCACATATTTTTACAAAAATCCTTTCTATCATAGAATCTCAAACTGAGCCTCAACCAACACTTTAAGATGCAATTGTTGTGCATATGGAACATTGTTGTTCTCAGCAGTCTATTACCAGCATAGCTTTACCAGAGATTCTATGGTTTTCAAAACCTGTTAAAGACACTAAACTTTCTATTGGGCTTTTTATAGCTTCAAGGGTGCTTTAGTTTATTGAGCACAATTCAAGGATATTATTTCTTCTTATCAGTTTGTTTAGATGTGGCTATGTTACTAGAAATGGTAAATGGGTTATGTTTGTAAGAACGTGAAACATGAAATAGAAATAGAACAAGAAATGAGACTAGGGAGTTTCATGGGATAAGGAAACATGAACCCACCTTAGCATCATATGTTACGCACATGAAACTGATTATAAATGTGCTAATGTAGTGTCCAGATGTTAAGAAGTTGGATTTGATCTCAATTTATTATCTTTTTCGCTATGTTACTAAAAATGGTAAACTGGCTATATTAGTAAAAAGTTAAAAATAGGAAATGGAAATGCAACAAGAAATGAGGCTAGAGGTTTTCAGAGCATAAGAAACATGAACCAACTCTCCCTCCCATTATATGTGTTATGCACATAAATGATAAAACTGATCTGTAATGTCCTAGTCCACGAATGGAATGGGAAAAAGAAACAGGTCTCTTGGCCAAGTTTCTAGTCACATAGATTTAAGGTTAAATGCATTCATAATGCACCCATTATTTATTGCACCAAAGTCACAGGAGACTTATACCCTGATTCATCCCTTTTGAAGTTATGCCATACAACCTTCAGGTAGGGGACAAGGTTGACAACAATAAGGATATAAACCTGGTGGATGGCTTGACATTACATTGACCTGACTAGTGAACCAACGCCGAGTAGATTTCAAGACTTATTTGTATTTATTCCATCAAAAGGACAAAGGTAAACTCTACATCCAGGAGAAGGCTTATGTACAAAGTCAAGTGCCAAAAAATAGTTAAAAAAAAAGAAAGAGGCAATTTTTTTTTTTAATAATTAGCGTAGATTTATCTTAATTTTATAGATTTTAAGCACTAAGGGGTTTGATTATAGCTTTTTTTTAAGCCCTCCAGCTGCTTATCCAGTACTAAGATAGATCTATGCTAATAAAATTGTTAACATAGCACAATGCACAAAAAAAGCTAACAAAACAATATTAATGCACTTGACCATTCAAGCAGCCCTTAGCAATTAGATAGCAATGAAGTTATGCATACATTAATCAAAGATCTAAACACATACAATAAAGTAGAAGTAGTCATGCTTGATCAAAGAACGAATTATTCCCACAGCCATTAGAGCTGAACTAGTTATCTTTTTCAAATACCAAATAACGGAATGTCTTGTGAATACATATTACACACACACATACTAAACTAAACAACACGTCCAACAACAGGATACTTTGCTTCAAACTTCTTCTCCCAGTCTTCAAGAACACCAATATCCTTCTCTGCCAGCCTATCCATGGAAGCACATATGTCTTCTTCATTCTTAAACATATTGGCCAGTGCCCTGCTGGCATCTCTGCCTGCAAACATGGCATATGACCCACCTGGTCCATAGAAGTTCTTGCCATTGGAGACATCAAAGACCCTCTACTTGATTTCCATGTAAATGCGCTTGCTGGAATCATATCCATTGTATTTTATCAACTCCTCTTCCATGAACTCCATGGCCATTATGAAAACCCCAATATCTCATGCCAATCAAAAAGGCCATTGGTTGAGAAAAATGATTACATGGGTTGTGTGGGGTTCGAATACTTGAAGGAGAATTGTCCATGTTTGCAGTTGGAACTTCTACAAATTGTTGCACAATTCAAGGATGATTGAAACATGAAGGGAAAAGCTGGAATGCAACAAGTCAAGAGTCAGATGCCTCTGACAGTAACATAGAAGAGCAAGACCAAACTTAGGGATACCAATCTACACAGAAATATGATAATTCTGATTAACTGAAGGGCACTATTTTTGAGATATTTCTGGCTTTGGTGATACATTAACCGGGATGCTCCTGAAGCAGAAATGAAAGATCTTTTTCACTCTGGAGATCATTTGAGGTGATGAGTTTGTAAGATGCATCCCAGCTTCTGCTAATAACTGTGGAGCAACCAGCATGTTTTTTTTGAAATATCTTTGTGGACTTTCAAAATTGATATATAATTTCATTGTACTATGAGAGATGCACTGTTTCTTTCTAAATACACATGGATATCGAAGCCACAGGAAGGGTGGCCATTATGACTGTCTATTACAAATGGATCTGCTGCTTATTTGATATTCGATAAAATTCGACCTCTTGTCAAATTGTCAAGGGCTCTATCTTCATTGCTTGGACATGAAATGCGGGACACAATGAAGATGCAGTCTTGCATCATATTCTCTGGACGCAATAGAAATAAGCAGAATGAGAATAGACAGGAAATAATCCATGCAATGCTTTATATGTTGCATACAAATAAATTTTATGTTCTGGTTAGGTTTCCAACTTACGAGTATTTGACTCTGGATAGATTGCATAGGCTCTGGTTCAATTCATATGCTATGTTTTAGACTACTTCCATCAATTTCCAATGTCCTAGAGCTATAAGCAATTTTGCAGGCATTGGCCAATGGCTATAAGGACTATAGAAATAACATTAGGAGTGAAACTGTGTTTCTAGCTGTGGGAATTCTGAATCTTCTCAATTTTTTTTTGAGCAAAACATGCAGAGTTTACTGCAAATGATTCACAGAAATTTTTGGATGACAGGCTTATTCATGGCTCTTCAAACAAGACTTATAGCATGTGGGAAATCAAATGCAATATTTGGAATGGTTCTTTGATTCCTTACTGGACCAGCAGTTATGGCAGTTTCTTCAATTGCAGTTGGTCTTCGAGGCCGCATTTTGCATATTGCAATTGTGTAGGTGAGCACTTGTTTTAGTGTTGCTTCTTCTGTAATGCTTGTTTGAGGTTTTTGTTGTTCTTGTCTTTCAAGTCGTATGTGCCCTACATCTCCCTCCCTTGAGGCACTTTTCTGGTATGTATCGCACTTTTAATGGATTAGTGCTTCATACAATGTTTGAATTGTTTATTTTTTGTGGACAATTTCTGCAACAACTTCCTCAACAACCTCAATATGAGACACTGTTATCTGCAATAAGGTTCTTAGTTATGGCATCAAACTATTAAACTTCCATGATTCCATCTGGTATTGTGAGTAATTTAGTCATGCCTGTATTGCTTGCTCCATCTCTTCATTTATGGGCTAAAAATTTCTCCTACCTTGAGATATCTCTCTCCCCCACTTTGCAGTTCTCTCAGAACACAGTGGCCCATTTTAGCAAAACTGTCCAGAACCTGTGGAACTTGGCTTGGAAGAAATTGCAGGTTCTCTCTAAGCTCATGGGAGAGAAATGGAAAATTTTCCTTGTAAATCTCCCACCACCTTTCTGGTTGAAATATCAATGTTAACCCACACACCCTCTCCATCATATCGATCTTCTTCCCAAGGCCCTTTAAAAGAATAATAATTTGACTAATAACCAATGAAATACTGAGGGTTAAGCCCCATGTTGCCCCCATTTCTTCACCCCTTTATTTATTAATCTCTTAACCAGTTTTACCAAATAATGGTTTATTTCTTTCCTTCCAGTTGACCCCCTCCCTAGGGTCAAGAGGGAGGCCATTAGCCTATAAATCCACCTGTTAGTTGATATTTCAATGATCGTGAGGTTGGTTACTACATCTGTAGCTTGGTTATCAACATTTTCACATGAGTAAATTATACTTCCTGGAAAGATATTATTGCCATCTATACTCAATCCAGCTATCCTTCAATATGCCAATGCTAGGTCTTGTTTTATCTTATTGAAGTCTATAACAACTTAGAATCTCTTTCAAAAATGCCCTTTTGTTAATTTAGCTTTAAACATAGATTAACTACAGCCTTTATTGCCTCAACCTCTGCTTGGTTACTAGTTCCCTGTCCTAGTGTTTCGAGAAGATAGCCTTTATGAAGGTGCCCTCATCTTTGACTACCCCACACCCCCTGTTCCAGCTTTACAAGGATTTCCTTTGGCAACCCTGTGAAAACTTACCTATACCAATCCTTGCTCTGGTGGTTTTCTTTTTGAATAGGGAGGTATATTCTTCCCCAAAGGTGCTCTGCTTCAACTGAAACCCTCTATAAAACAAGTCTTCTCTTGCCTTATATTTTAGGGGAGGATATCCTCAATTCTCAGAGAAAGGGCCTTCACAAATATCCCATGGGACACATTCAAGAGTGTGGAGAATGTGTGGACCTCCAACTAATAGTTAGTTTTGGTTTGTTGGCCTTGGTTATTATTTTAATATTATTTGTTCAGATTATACCTAATGATTACATTCTGACTGCTTCCTTGTACACTTATAGGTTTGACTGGCAAAGTCTCCAGTAGCCTTCTAAAGTTTACATGGGAGACAATCTTATCCTAGTGACTTGCCATCAACCATCTTTGAAAGAGGCACTAACAGCTCGTCCAGATGGCATCAATGACTGGTGGCTAAATGTTGTCTGTGAGTTAGCTTTTATCACTTGTGGGATGGTCAGCACAGGTTTGCATAGCCTTCTTAGGGACTTCTTTATAGGTGAACATTTCAATAAGTCTTTGGTTGGGATATCACCTGTTTGAATCCAATAAACGGAAGCTGCTTCAGCCTTATCTTATTGTCTTTGAACTCTTGTCCTCACATTGGGTGATATACTTCTGTGCTTCACAAGTCCATTCCCTTGTTTATCAAGCAAATGGGATTTCACTCATTGAGCCAATCTAATCGTTCTTAAAACATATAAATTATTCATCTGTAGCTCCCACCAGAGTTTCACCTAGTGCCAAGTTTCTCCACATATTTCTAGAGTGTTGTGTCAATGGGATGTTAGTCTGGCAGTTCCAACCACGCAGCTCTCAGCCCGCCTTCATGCATGAGTTTATAATGGCCTCTTGATGGGTGCAGCCAATGAAATATCCAAGTAGTGTGTATTGATTGTACTTATTGCAAGTAATTCCTTTATTTAGAAACATAAATAGTAACACGGATAAAAGGGTTTGGCTCATTACCTGGTGGAAGACCTCCAGGATGAATCTCTGGGGTTCTTCTGGCAGCACCATTTTTGGATGCCTCTGTGATAGACGAAATTACATGCTGGCAGATGCATTGCCAGAAGCATTAACATTTACCTTACCATGCACTTTTTAGTTAGCACCATTGTTGAATGCCTCTGCAATAGACGAATTTACAGAGTGAGAAGATGCATTGCCAGAAGCATTAGCATTTGCATTACTGGGCCCTTTCTGAGCCATTATGGGTTCACAATCACCCTATAGGGGGAAGAGTGGCTGCTCACTTCCTGAACAATACAGGTAGCAGCAAGGTCAAGTAGTAAATACTTAGCAAAGATAGGACTGCTTTATGGTAATTTGCTAGTCATAGTCAGTGAAATGGCTCTAGATTATGTTGTACAATTCTGAATGGTTTTTTAATATGCTCTGGATCAATGTTAATACGTCACCTGTTTGTAGTTTGAATGACTGGCTGTGAAATGCTACGATTATTATCCAATTGATACTGGAACAGTAATAGATGGGCAGTGTCTTTTGCTTGCACTTATTACTTGCTTAGGAGTTTTATGTTTGCTAGGTCATTTGTATGAATAATGAACTTTTTTCTGTCTGCTCTTTATGTTGGTTTGTAGAAGGACTTGTACATTTGCACTTTGTAAATTTGAAATACATTGTTCTTAAATTGGGTATGAAGTCAGGCAATTGTACAATTTGTATCCAATGTAAGAATATTGATGTATGAGACCGCCTTATTTGTGGGACAAGAGATCCTTTCCATTCTGCAATTTCATTGCTTAGTTTACAGAAGTGTGAACATGTGCTCCTCCGGGGAGCAAAACACATGTTCTTAACCATTAGGCCCACTCAAGCTGTTGATGTACTTTAACATATTCTGTGAAATTGTTCCAGATCACAGTTGTAGTATTTGAATGTTTCTATCTTACATAATAGTTTATAAGTTTTGTGATTTCATTACTGCAGTGATTAAGAGGAAATTGGAATAAAAATATCGAGGTGTGTATATTAACTTTTTTACAAGATTTTGGATCTCAACTCATTTGAAGTTTTACCTTGTGGTGTTATGCTTATTCTTGGATGTAATGGTGGAGTGTCATGTATTCGTGAGCTTGAAGTTTTCTGTATCCTTGTATTGGATAAGTTTTCTCTGCACTTAACTGAGACCAAAATACTTAGCATGATACTTCTATGCATACTGTAATTCCATGTCCTGTAGTTACCATATTTGCTCTAAAATTAATATAAATGCATTTTTACATATTTCATGAAAGTGTTGTAGATTAATGTTCATTTATTAGTGTGCCTATTTGCTGCTAGCTTTTATAACAGTCTGGGTACTGTTATGGTTTGATTATTGGTGTGGAAAATATAAATCATAGCAATATGAATCCCCCTGAGATTTCTCCTTCAAGGCTTCTCCACTTAACCTCTAGGTCCTTATGGGATCTGAACCTGCAATACATGTCTGGGTGAATATCACACGGGAAAAGATACCTTATGCTTCACTAGTAGATTACAAGAGTGTTATGCTTTTGACTTCATGCAAATATCAGGTTAAGTAGGCTTCACTTCTTACAAAGGTGTAAGCACAAGTAAACATAAAATTAATCAGTGAACTAATCATCTTATAAACTTGTTTTACAGATTTTTTTACAAGTTATATACTGTTTGTAGGTATATTTTTAATGTCAAGGATTTCTAGCACTAGCTACAGGATGTGCCAGGCATTGGTGCCATAAGATTGGGCTATATATTTTCATCTGCTTGTCATATATTTAGGTTTGAGATGTTCGTGTACATAGGAGATGCCTTTACAGAACTGCTTGAAAGTGTTCATGAACATACAACCATGAAATGAGGAACATGCAATTATATCTCAAACATAAAAGTGGAATATTTAATTATCTCGACATGAAAGTAAGAATATGTAGAAAGTAGAGAAGTTTGAGGGTTCGGTTAATTAAAGGGTTATTTTGGATTCAATTCAGTTGAATGTTTAGAATAATCATTGCACTTTGGCTGTTGGCATGCTTGGAGTTAGACAAAGCTTCATCTAAATTTTATGTCTCAGGTCTGTTATGCAGCTGAGTCACTGAAAAATCTAACTGATATTTGTAGTACTAGATGTTTTTGTTTATTTGTATGGTGCATCAATTCCTTGAGATTTGATGAGCTTTAGGCTTCCATAAATAAGCATTGATGCTTTCTATCTTAATTTGAAATTTATCGTATTACACAAATACTCATATTTACATATAGGGGAGAAATGTTGAGAAACTGAGGGTTCTATGGAGAAAAGGGAAAGAGTAACATACTGCTTTTCTTGTTTCCATAAATTCAAGACCAATGCTAAATAGTCCATGCAGACTGTCTACTTGTACTTGCAAGTAAAGTGCCTTGGAGGTACAAAATTGTCAAGCAAGTTCATTCAATAAGTTGCCCACACATGGCCCAAGCCATTTTACCTATTGGCAGTGCATATCCTTGTTGTTCCTGCAAACCATTTTTTGAGGCCAACGGTGTCCGAGTGTGACATGGGGTTCATATGCAGGTTCACTTACAAGATTTTAGTCGACACAGGAAGCATAGCTTCTAAATTTGATTCGACTATTTGTAAACCCTGAGTGTCTGAGTAGATATTTGGAATGTTGGAATTATAAATGATCACACTTACAATAACATGGTAAACTCAGTCAAATGAATGATTGTCAAACATTTGTTAAATTTTGAGAGGCTACATATATGTAAATGGTGTCTTTATCTTCATGGAAAAGTTCAATCTGATTTGTAGTCTAATAAACAACATCCTCATGATGGTTTAGATGTGATTTCTCGTATAGGCCGTTTCAAAGAGGATGGGAAGAGAAAATAACTATTCAAATCTATAGACTGGTAGGTTGGGACAAAACTCTGAAAACTTTATTTATGGGTGTAGGATGGGACAGAAGTTTGAACACTTACTGCTTGTCAAAATTTTGTTAGTCCGAGAGGCAAAATGCAAAACATGTCTTCATCTTGATCAAAACTTCAATCTGACTTTATATTCGAATAAACATCCCCATGATGGTTTAGAGGTGGTTTATTTTAAAGAGAAGTGAGAAAATAACTGTTCAATTCTATCGATTGGCAAGGTAGGACAAATTTCTTATGAAAAGTGGTAGGTTTGGTCAAAACTGAAAACGTTCTCATGGACAATAAACCTGTACTAAGGTGGTCTGGCTGAATGTGCTTTGGGAAATGAGACGAAGTAACGTATTTCAAACTAATTCTGAAGCCAATGAAGGGTAGGTGATTTTTATGACTCTCAGAAGATGTTGATTCACTTAGGTCTTCTTGCCTGAGTAAGTGATTTTTTTTAAAAACACTTATAGACGTCGGTTAAGCAAAGGCCTGTAGGTGATTTTTAAAAAAAGTATATCTTTAAAGCAAATCATCGCCAACTTTTGGATTTTTGCAATAGCTGCAATTTCCACCTGTAAGCCTGTTTTATAAAGCCTTGGTTTAGTTGGGAGGGCCATGTACAGAATGAACTAGGAAAAGAGTCTGGTATTTAAGGAAACCCCCACATCCTAGATTTCTTACACTTGCCCTGTTTGAATGGGTATGTAGGGGGAGGCTATTTTGATGCAAAGAATAATTGATACACATCTTCACACTTATGCCCATCCTCCCTCTATATCATTGGACTGAGTACCCAAATGGCGTTGGAGGGTTTGTGTGGGGAGAGTATGGTGGGGTTCAACTTAGGTCCTCAAGGGGCAATCCTGAAGACGATGATCTAGGGTTTGGTAGAGGAAACAAATGTTGGCAAGGTTGATGTCTAGAATTTTCCACTATCTTTGAAGTTTGCTATTTGGTTCTTTAAAGTTGAATCGTCAGAGAAAGGATTGCAATTTTTTGGAGTACTTTCAGTCTTTGTTTTATTCTTCATAGATCTCTTTGGCCGTAGATGTGAAATAGACATGGACTTGTCTGAAGAGCTTACAGGTTCAGTACCCTTGGGCCCTCCTCATCTCAAGGACCTTGCTAATTTTATTGTTTTCTATTATTTTGGACTATAGTAACATGGAAAATTCATTGGTAACTAGGGACACGCTTCGAGTCGTGAAATATCTCTGAAAGCATTATCTGACTCAAACCTCTTCTCCAAATTCCAAATAATAACTGAAGAGGCTTAAAATTGTGAAATTGCTTTGTCTACGTAAATTGAGTCACAATACATTTGCAAAGTTCTCTTGAGGGAGAAGTATACTTGAAACTTGATATTTTTGACATAGCTTGTCTTACATAGGAAAACCTTGCAGCTTTGCTAATCTAGCCCAGCAATGCATAGTCCTGCAATTGAATGGAGATATTGATTAGAACATTGGATTTCTATTGTGCCAATGGTTGGTTAGAGTATAGAAGAGATTTGAATTCCAGAATTTTTTCTTCTTATCCTGGGATCCCATCTGACAATTTTTTTTGTGGACCATGCAGAAGCACAAGTGTATCCCATTAGAAGAGCTTGCTGCAGAATTCAAACTCCGCACTCAGGTTCTTATATGTTTATAACTTTATCTATTATACATTTATATGAACATGCACATGAATGGATAGAGGCACTTTTTCAAAGTTGGTGATGTGTTTTGTATTTCTTGCTCTCATGAGCTAGTTGGGCTTCATGCATAAATGTTATTAGCCGTGGAATTTTTTGTTTGTACTAAAATTTCAGATGTCTTATAAGTGAAGTATATCTTACAATATTTAAATAGAATTAGTTTTCTACAGAATTGGAGACATGTATTCCATCTTAGTTTGTTGTGCCATTCCTTACCTTACAAGCATTTGAATTTACTGTCACTCTCTGAATTCAGAAACTGCATTTTGAGAGGCATGGGATTCAATAGAGATTTTAATTTTGTAACAGGAATGATAGAGGCATAGAGAGGCATGGATTTCAATAGAGTTCTATGCATAACAGGTATGCAATATGCTTCCAGTCGCCCCTGAAAACCATATTTGAATATTACCAAACCGAATCTTCATTTCTGACTTTTCGAAGGTATCATGCAGGGACTGAAGCTATGTTTGCAGATCTGGGTCATTTTTCTGTTCGTTCAATCTAGGTATTGAGCATTGATTCATTTGCAGTACAAAATTTAAATGCAAATTTAGATTTGTCTTTTAAGGTTACCAATGTAAATAGACTGACGATGTTGATGGTTTGTGGTTTATTAGATTGCCTTTACTGGAATAGTGTACCCTGCTTTAATATGCGCATATGTGGGCCAAGCTTCTTATCTCATGAAGTTTCCCGAAGATGTTGCAGACACTTTCTATAAGTCAACCCCAAGTAATTTTTCATACTTTTTAAGATGGATTCTTCTATTTAGTTTGTTAGTGTGTTGTGTTTTTGGAGGTTTGCAAATTTTTTAATCCCCAAGCACTGACAGGTGAAATCTTGGGTTATTTTTATGAATATCCACACCTGAGGACTAGTGACCTTCTCATATTCACACCACTGAACTTGTCCCACACTAGTGAATTTGATACCCTGACCTTCTCCTTGCAATTCCTTCCATTCACACCCATGGCCTCCTCCTTGTAATTCCATTCACACCACTGAACTTTACACCACTTTTACAGCACTGAACGTGACACCAATTCACACACCCTGAACTCCTCCTTGTAATTCCATTCACATCACTGAACTTGACACCAATTCACACCCCATGAACTCCTCCTTGTAATTCCATTCACATCACTGAACCTTACACCACTAAACTTGACACCAATTCACATCCCCTGCTTGTAATTCACACCTCTTGCTTGCAATTCACACCACTTCATAAACTATCCTTTTTATAAAGAAGTATACAAATTTTATACACTAGCGGTTTGCAAATTTTATACACTAGCATAGAGCTCATAGAAGGATCAAGATGATCTATATTTGTAAGAAACGTGTAGAAATTCAATCATCTTCATGGATCATTTTTGTTAAGTTTAAATTGAAATTCATCATCATGGATATTTTTTTTAATTAAAATTGAATTAGTGTTATTTACATGAAGCACTTAGTTAAAGTCTATTTCCGTTGATTTGGGGTTTCTTAGCATCTAACTGGGTTTATTATGTTATTTTAACCAAAATTTTAATGGTGAAAACTGAACTTTTGTACTATGCAGATGCTATATATTGGCCAATATTTGTGGTTGCAATTATTGCGGCTGTTATTGAAAGCCAAGCTATGATTTCTGCCACTTTTTCTATCATAAAGCAATCCATGGCTCTCAGTTGCTTTCCTCGTGTTACAGTTGTTCACACTTCGTCTAAATATAAAGGCTAGGTCTACATACCAGAAATCAATTTCATCCTCATGCTTGCCTGTGTTGTAGTCACTGCTTCCTTTAAAGATACAACCAAAATAGGGAATGCATATGGTATGTATTACATTAATTTAAGGTCCAATGCTACTGAGTTAACACAGCTATAAAATTGAAATACTCATACCAAAACAGTTATGATATGAAATATTTAATTTAAGAAGAATATTGATAAGCTAAATTTCATTCTTTGTGTAAATTGTATGCAGGCATAGCAGTGGTTGGGGTTATGATTGTTACTTCAGCTTTCCTGACATTGGTAATGCTTATAATATGGCAGACTCATCTATTTATGGTCGTAATATTTGTCATTGTGTTTGGGGCGATAGAGTTCGTATTCTTCTCAGCAGTGTTGTTCAAGTTTCCCCAAGGGGGATACCTTCCATTAGATTTTGCTGCAGTATTGTTATTTGTAATGTATGTGTGGCATTATGTCCATGTAAAGAGATACGCCTATGAGGTAGAGCAGAAGGTTTCAACAGAATACATCTTAAGCCTAGGTTCAAGTTTGGGTGTGACCAAAGTTCCAGGGATTGGACTTCTATACACAGAACTAGCACAAGGAGTTCCAGCAATATTTGCACATTTCGTGAGAAACCTCCCTGCCATACATTCTGTCCTTGTATTCGTTTGTGTCAAGTATCTGCCTGTGAATACAGTTCCAGCTGGAGAACGCTTTCTATTTCGCCGGATTGGTCCCAAAGAACAAAAAATGTACAGATGCATTGCTAGGTATGGGTACAAGGACACAAGGACTGGGAATGTGGAGTTCGAGAACCAGTTACTGGAATTTCTTAAAGAATTTATAATGGCGGATTACATGTACCAAGTTGAGAATAAAGGGAATAATTTTGACAATGGAGAGAGTATAGTTAGTGGCATGATATCAATGTCTATGTTCAATTCTGTTTAGATAGTGAGCATATTTAAATAAACTTTGCTATAATTCTCAGAGAGCTGATTTCTGGAGGGAAGCTTACATGCTTGCACAACTCCATCATCCAAATGTTGTTGCTTTCTATGGCATTGTACCAGATGGGCCAGGTCGGACCTTGGCGACAGTAACAGAATACATGGTGAATGGCTCACTCAAACAGGTCTTGCATAAGAAGGATAGATATAGGTCTGGTACACATTCTTTTAATTGCTTAATTTTCCATGCACATTCACACTGCCAAACAGAAGGGAAAATTATAAATTTCTTGCACGACAAAATGCTAACATAAAGTACCAATTTTTGCAGGACATTTGATCATCGGAAGTGTTTGATAATTTCAATGGATGCTGCTTTTGGGATGGAACACTTACATGGAAAGAATATCGTGCACTTTGACTTGAAATGTGAGAATCTATTGGTAAACATGAGAGATCCCCAACGTCCTATTTGCAAGGTAAAAATACTGGTCTTTTTGGGAGTTAGCTACTGTGGTTTTGTGATGTCTGTTGGCTACAGTAGATTTTAACCTGTGATATATGGGTAGAAATGAGTGCTAGCCTCTAGGAAAACTTCCATTTTGATTTTTCTGAGTCCCATTTAATTTGTACCAATCTATAGTTCCATACACAATCTTCTGCAGGTAGGTGATTTAGGGCTATCAAAAATTAAACATCGAACATTAGTTTCTGGTGTTGTGTGAGGAACCCTTCCATGGATGGCTCTTGAGCTGTTAAATGGCAGCAGCAGTATGGTTTTTGAAAAGGTAAAAATGACAAAATGCTTTTATATTTAAATATATGAATGCTCAGTTTTGAATATCTGAATTTAGACATTAAATTATCTGGTTTTTTTCCTTTCCAGGTTGATGTGTTTTCATTTGGCATTGTCATGTGGGAGCTGCTCACTGGAGAGGAGCCCTATGCCAGTATGCGTTATGGAGCTATCATAGGTATGTCCTTATTCATTGTAATAATGACCATGGTCATTGCGGTGCCATATTCCTTTATTTTGTCGTAGCTAGAGATGGAGGTGAAATATGTGTAATTCAGTAAATTTATGGTAAGTTCTGACAACGTCAAAGTGCTTTGTGGATATTTTGCAGGTGGCATAGTCAATAATACTTTACGTCCACCTATCCCTAAGGGATGCGATCCTTCATGGAGGTTATTAATGGAGAGTTGTTGGTCTTCAAACCCTTCTATGAGACCCACTTTTACAGAGATCACTTTTGGATTGCGTGCAATGGCATCTATGCTTCCTCCTAAAGGGCAGGCTCTTCAAGCTCATGTTCAAGCACATTTACAGAATTAGACTTGTGCAAAGTCCCATTAAATTTGAATCAAGTGTGTTTCTTTCTGGCCAGTTTGCATTCTTTCCAATATTTGGAATATTTCATCTCAGCTGCACATGTATTTCTAGTGTGGCTTGGGTGCAGCCTTTTGGAGTTGGTTATAATCCATTCTCCTAATTGAGAGATGTCATATTATATATTTTCCAGATCGTGTCTCAGCTCCTGCAATTTTTCAGTAGATCCCTGCGATAATGCCTTTGGTGAGCGTTTCACCTTTGGTGAGCATTTGACCTGGTGCCTCAATGCAGTCAGATCGATCTCTTCATGAATCCTAAGGATACTTTAACACAGAAAGGATAATTACGGTACCTTTTTTTCCTTTCTGCTGCATCAAATTATAATGATTTGCAATCCTTATATCATGGCATACACATGCCACAAATCAACAGATACAGAAATACAAGAAGCTACACGCCCAAACCAATCAACGAAACATACAAATCTATTATTAAGCAATTTAAGTACAAAAGAGGGTGTCTTGAAGTTCTGTGTGTCAAATATTCGGGATTCATTTGGAACTCCAGGGACCAGGAGAACAGGATCCAACTTAGAGTTCACAACTCTTGATTTAGAGCCGTGCCCGAAAATGGAAAAGCACTCAAATTATTCACAATTACATTGAATTAACAATGCAATGGTGTCATAGTTATAACTACGACGCTTATTTTGTAAAACCTGAGTTGCAGTCTCATACATACGTTGAGAATAAGGCAAGTCGGATGTTCGGAAGACGATGGATGCGGCAGCCATAGCTGCAGCAGTTTCACCAGCGACATCAGAACCTGGATTCTGGGCAATACTACCTTCTCTAGTCGTCGAGGGACCATTTCGAGCTTTAGACGGATGGATTCCGCTTGGTAGTTTGGACATGGTTAGGAAATCCTAGCAGTAAAACTTATGTCTCTCTAGGAACCCAACTTCGAAGGACTGTCTACACTGATTCATAGTGAGGTATCTCCGGCACTATGCCAGCGCAACGCATAAATGACACTCGCATTTACTGTACTGAAACCCACATTGCTGGACACATCATCATCCATAACCTTCATCATAATAGCTGCAATTGATGGATCTAGATCCCAACCCCTTGTATCTCCATATGCACCATTACATCCAATTCTTGATAATTCCAATTTCGAATAGAATTTTTGGGTGTTGATTTTCCATTCCACACTTCTGGTCACTGTTCTTGTCATAAGTGTCAAATATTTTATGAGCCGCAAGCAGTTTCATTGCCAGATCGATAGCTCGCAATAGATCCAGTAGCCATTGCTGGAGCAGTTGATCATGAGCAGCAACTTCACATCTCAGCACCTTTAACATAAAGCCTAGGTATTTTATACCATCCTGAAAAACTATATTATGGTGTCGAGGGGATTCAGATTTGATATACACTTATAATCCACTGCACGGGGGTTATGTTAGCGGTTAGCTATATTTGTTTGACTGACCAGGGTTGGGCGAACACAATCATGGCTTTATCCTGCTACTGGTGTCCCCCATGAACGCGTCTTTGTAATTGTTTACAACGATGTGGTAATAATATTATTGATTATTGTTTATAATGTTATTCTTATGATAATGGTATGATAAAACCCTTATCATACATTTTGGACATTGAAACTCGGTGGTAAATCTAGCTTAGCTTAGCTTGCAACACGACGTTGTTATTGGGCCCTGGGTACAATTGCTAGTTTTAACCAATTCTTAAATTGAATTTGTTAGATTAGATTTTTCTATTTTGCACATGATCTTGGTTATTGTTGTTAGCTGTTGAACAAGATAAATAATTTGATTCATTGTTTTTCTAATTTATAGTTCATTGTTTTTCTATTTTACAAGTGATATTTTTTTTATTGGATTTTGTAGGAGTGAGCTTAACTTATAAGTGGGCCATTGAGTATGAAGAGCCCGCTACTGAGGATTTGTCATTCGGTATGAAGACCCTGATGTTGAGGCTTTCAAGCTGTTAAGTGTGGTTTTGAAGCTGCTGACGTGGGATCTAAGTATGGTTTTGAAGCTGTTGATGTGGGATCTAAGTATGGTTTTGCAACCAAGTGCAAGTATGATGGTTTAGCCATTGTAATATTTTGAAAAGTGATGATTTTTGTAAAGTTATATGGAAATTAATGTGTTTTTGAGAAAACTCATATTTATTGTAATACTTTTGACATTTTATATAATATAATTTGTGGTTTAAAACTTATATATATGGTTGTATTTATTATGTACCAATGTTGTAATTATTAACTAATTAATGTGACATTGCATGATTTACATGTGT
Organism: Pseudotsuga menziesii; assembly: GCA_001517045.1. Classification (NCBI taxonomy): domain Eukaryota; kingdom Viridiplantae; phylum Streptophyta; class Pinopsida; order Pinales; family Pinaceae; genus Pseudotsuga; species Pseudotsuga menziesii. The sequence continues at coordinate 75,786 of LPNX010418813.1, forward strand.
ATTAGATATTATTTACAAGTGTTGTAATTAATTATAATGTGACATTGCATAATTCGCATGTGTATTAGATGAGAATAAATGTATGATTCTTTTTTTAATTTAAATGTAATATCAAATTAAAAATTTATATTGATTAATAATGGACAACATTAAAACTACTAAAATATAATAACCATACATAAAGCGACTAAAAATGACTAAATTAGTGACCAGTAAATGAGATTAATGACCAAAATTCACAAATAAAATGACAAATAATTGAGAGATATGCGGCCAAACAATGAGATATAAATGACCAGAAAAATGACCAAAATTTGCATATCAATGACCAAAAATCAGTTTTGGTGGCTAATTTATGGTCTTTTATTACGTGACCAAATTTGGTCATATTCTAGCTTGTCATGTGGTCATATATTTGGTCAGAAATGTGGTCATATATTTGGTCATTGATTCAAATATATAACCAAATTAATGATCAAATATATGACCAAATTAATGACCAACTGACAAGCTATAAATGACCAAAATAAAAATGACCAATTTTGGTCATGTAATAAAAGACCGCAAATTAGCCACCAGCAATTGCCAAACCAAAAGTGGTCATTGATATGCAGATTTTGGTCATTTTTTTGGTCACTAATCTCTCATTTTCCACTAGTGGTGTGTACCAGCTCCAATGGCGTCTTTGCTCTGTATGAGACTCCATAAATAAATTTCTCTTTATGATGTTTTCCCAATATGCAACTCTCACATGAGCCTGCTAGCTATTCGATACTAGGCAATCATTTTACCATCTGCTTCTTTTATAGCAAATCTAAACCACCAAAATGTAAATGGCCATATCTCAAATGCCATAACCATGATTAATCTAAACTCTTAGTTTTATAAGCATTCAAAGAGATTCAAATCATTTCTCATAGTCAGGGGAAACATTCTATTCTTTGTCATCTCTACTCTGGAAATCAACTGCTTACTTGGATATTTATCATAAATAGTGCATACCTTGTTTTTAAAGAACACTTTGTATTCTTTCTCCAGCAATTGTCCAACACTTAATAAATTAAACATTAAACTAGGAACATAATAAACATCATGCATTGTTCTTCTTTTACCATATTTTGCATACACAACAATCACACATTTACCATTAACTTTTACTTTATAGTCATTACCTAACTTCACTTCAGACTGAATACTTGTATCTAGACTTGAAAATAATTCTTTATTTCCAATCATGTGGTTGCTACATGTGTTGTCCAAAAACCATATATCTTTTGAACTTTTCTGGGTGACATTACAAGTAAAAAACATATGCTTCTCTTTATTTTCAGTCTCCTTTGTTATGTGTGTAGACAATTTACTATTATCTGCTTGCTTCTTCCAACACTTGTTAGCAAAATGCCCAAATTTCTTACAATAAAAACACTGAACTTTAGATCTGTCATACCTCTGATTTCATGGTTGTCCTGCTCTGTTGCTACTCCCCCTTACGCTAGGAGCACTCTGTTATAACTTCTCTTCATTTTCATAATCATTTCTTTTGTCACTATGACCAATACTTCATCCTCCTCTTCCTCTATTACTAGCTCTTCATTTGCCTCTACCTTTAATAACATTTAACAAAGATTTAAAAGCATTTTCTAATGGTGTATCATCATACCTATTCATTCTTGATTCACGAGCAATCAAGGAACTCGTCAGCTCATCAATGTACATTTGACTGAGATTTTTAAACTTTTCAATTGAAACAACCATTGCTTCAAACTTTTTTGGCAAACATCTCAGCAATTTTTCAATCACATGCTGATCTGGGAGGTCTTCACCATACTACTGTAGTTGGTTTACAACACTCGTGACTTGTGTCATAAAATTATCAATAGTCTCATTGTCCTTGATCTTCAGATTCTCAAAGTCTCTTCTTAAATTCTGCAACTTAACATTCTTCACCTTGGTCACACCTCGATAGCACGTTTCAAGAGTGTCACAACCTTTCTTTGAAGACTCAGAACTTGATATCTTCGAAAAAATAGTTTCACTCAGGCCTTGTTGAATAAGACCAAGAGAATTATTATCCTTATTCTGATTTTCCTTCCAACAAAACACGCTCAACATTTGACAGAGCCAACTTAGTTACTTGATCAGCTGGTTTAGGATAGACAATCGTAACAAACTCCCAAAGATCCTAAGCATGCAGGATAGTTCTCATTTTAATAAACCATGTGTCGTAATTTCTTTCAGAAAACAATGGAATTTTGATGTTGCAATACACTGCTGTTAGTAGCCATTTCAATTAAATTCCAAAAACAATGAGCCAAAAAACTCAACCAAGCTTTTAGACATGAAATAAAATTTAACCACGCTCTGATACCACTGTGGGGAAGGCAAGGGAGTGCCACTCTTTGCTTCAGCAGCACTAAAACTTCATGCACAACTTCAAAATACAACTTACAACAATATACAACTTTTCTATCAGAGCGTTACAGCAATGTACAACTTCACTGACAGAGCTCAAAAATCAACCCAACATCTACAAGATTGTAACAGCTTGGTTGTTATAGCTTACAGTATTCCCTAGATGACGTTCCAACTAGTTGTTACAACTAACAACAATTAACTCGCTTAATTCAACTTAGATGTGATTGCTGACAGTCACCTACAACACACTCACAACTCACTATTTTTCAATGATTTGATGACCCTTGCGTCCAAAAACTTAACACGGATGTTCTACTGAATTAATAAACAACATTCACACAAATAAACTCCATCTGCTACAACAAACTGACATTTAAAATAAATCTGAGTTTTTCACAGTCAGAAACAGAGTAAAAATAAAAATACACAGTAAATCTGAGTTTCAACTCTGAATCAACTTCTCTATTACGTTGTGTCTAACTCTATATAAATCACGATTACAAGATGTGTATATATAGTATTTCAACTAAGAAGGTCATCAATTACAAACTGGCCCTTCGCTTACACAAAACAAAATTCTATGTTAATGATTTACAGTCTGTTACCAGTCTGACAAATTTGCGAAGTGCCCTGCCTCTTCAGAAACTAGATGTGCTTTGTTGGCAGTATTATGTAGCATAAAAACGACTTTTGAGAATTTAAATAATCTGATATTTGTCAGGTAGTGAGGCGGTGTGGCGGTGTAACAACTCTTCAAAATTTCAGCGATCATATTTCTGGGCGGTGATGCCTTTTAAGAACTCCAACAGTTGATGTTGCCTCTTCAAAATTTGTTGCAGCCATCGGTGTAGTAATTACTAAACTCCAACCAGTCATAGCTCATTTTTCATTAAAGTTGTGATATAAGACAAATGCTGGATTTGTACTCAAGATATCTTGGAGTCTAAGATAATATGCAGACTATGCTCTATTGTGAAGGTGAAAAAATTGTGCAAATGCCATTTATATTCCTAGACGAATTCAATAAATAAATGGTTTAAGTATTACGGTTTTCAACGATTAAGTTTATTTGTTGATGTGTGTACACAACTCGGCATTATTAATAATAGTTTTTTTACAAGTAATAAAGCCTCCAATTTTTGTTTTTAGTACATATGATGCTTAAATATTTGTATCTAGAAGAAAAGATTCTAGAGATAATTGGAAGATAAAAAATTGTTTTCTTATTTATGCTCATGTTATTAATGATAATAATCAGGCTTTTTCTTATTTATGCTCATGCTATTAATGATAATAATCAGGCTTCTAAAATTTGTTTTCAGTATATTTAAATATATCTGTATCTAGAAATAGAAATAATTGAAAAATAAAAAATTATTTTCTTATTTATGCTCATGTACTATATTATAAACCTTTGAAAAAATTACTCTCTCAGCTAATCTTCGTAAATAACCTTTCCTTGAGTATTGCAATATTCAACAGTTGAATTCAACAGCAACTATTGCAATAGTCTTCTTGTTGTTTTAAATACTTTTTTTCTGTACTAGATAGGTTCATAATTTTTTTCAGTATTTTCTTTGAAAAAATATCAGTAACATTAGAACATTGTTTATATCTAACAACAACAAAATAATCTTTGAAATAGACTGCACCTGTTTTAAATTTAATTCCAGTCGATTATTTTCAAACTAAACAAACCTACATTATACTAGAGTTCAGTAAGCATACTATTTCGGATTTGTGAAATGACACAGGTTCAAGAGCTATTTTTCAAACCGCATCAAGCTATTTATTTACATGTTCGTAGAGATGATTATTTTCAAACTAATCAAACCTAAATAATACATTATACTCGAGTTTAGTAAGCTTACTATTACGGATTTGTGAAATGACACAGGTTGAAGACCTATTTTTCAAACCGCATCAAGCTATTTATTTACATGTTCCTAGAGAATAATTTTTTATAAAATTATTATTATTAAGATATGTTATTCTACGTGGCAAAACGGCCGATGAATTATTTTCTCAAACAAGGTCCCATAGTTATGCTTTTTTATAAATAAGTAATTATTCAATATGGTATCCTAGCCGAGGATACATTGACCTTGCAAGGTTCTTGATTATGGTTAAGAGTAACTTGGGCACCTTAATATATGGAATAGGTTTTTTTTTTCCTTCTTTTTGGTTGGGTTAATGAATGTATTTAGAAGTGGTATTTCTACAAGTTAGGTGGAGAGGAACTGTCCATTTGTTCCATAAAAAAATAAGAGGTGAATGCATCTTCTTGCTGTTTCCTAAGAGAAGGCACATTTCTATTTCTACAGACTAGGTGGAGAAGAAGTGTCTAACTGTCCCATAAAAAAACAAAAAAATACATGCACAGATGAATTTATTATAATTTATTATAGTATAGTGGAGTCCATATATAAAGAATGTTCTTCTTTTCTTAAAAAAAGATACATACATATGTTTCATTTAGTTTAAACTAAATTGTATATTTAACTTATGAATACAATAATATGCTTATGTCAAATTGTAGTTTCTTTCACACAGGGTAGTAAAGGAGCACAAAATAGTGAAACCGTACTGCTGACCTGCAAAACCATCCTTGAGCACAACATTGCTGACCCGCAATGTAATACAGAACGTTCGAAAAAATTGTTTCTGTTCATTCTCCGACAAAACATCAAAGAACCATTCATTGCCTGTCCCTTTTTTCCATTTCTTGTGCAAGAAAACCTTTATTTTGTTTCTGCACATTAGACTAAGCCAGCCATAGTTAAGTTTACTATTGCATCGTGATCACTGGATTCCTCCAATTGACAATTATAAAACCGTTGCACTTTTACAGATGCATTCTTTGCTTTTACATAACAAAAATGCTTAGCAAATATCACTCGAAATAGACTTTCTATTTTATGAAATATTTCCAATCCTAATATGCCTTTGTTTATTCTAACGGGAACCATTAGTTTCCCTCTGGCTACAGAATTAGACACATTGCTTAATAAAAAAATTCTACCTTCTCAATGTCTGTTTTGGGTATAGCAGGGATTCATTTTATGATGGTCCTATCTTATTAGTCTTAAATGCATCTTTTTAACTATTTGTTTTTTGTTTTTCATAGTAATCAGTTTTTTGTTATTTATTTATTTATTATATATTATTTGTTTCGTGCTTATATCTAACAATGTTCTAACAATATTGTATGAATAATGGATATAAAATTATATATTTTAGTTTTTGTTTAAAGCGTCGGCTATCTTCACAAAACTAAGTGTTGGTTATGCTTATGGGCATTCAACGGCCACTTTAATTGTGGCTGTGCTAGTATTATGGGGTTCCTTGAGTTGATCAACTAAATTAACCAGAGTGTGACAAGTGTACAACCAAGATTCATTTCATTGTCTTCTTATATTGTTATGCTTAAATGCATCTTGATTAAGATTTAAATAAGCTTTACTTATGTGGTGGTTAAAGAAATAGATAGTAATAATGGTTTTTATTATTATTAAATAGTATTTGTTTTATGTTTATTTTAATCAATTTAATTTAATGTTTATTTGGTAATTAGTTTAATATTATTATTTGTTTAACAACCAACCATCTCCACAAAACTAATTGGTTAGTTATACCTATCCACCATTTTACTTGTGGCTATGCTAATAGTTATTAATGTTACATTAACATGGTAGTAGCCTCTTGGATTCCGTACCCAACTTTTTGTGAAGGGACTTTTAATTTTTTTCAGATTTTGGAAATCAGAATATGGAGGTTCATTATGTAGAGACAGATCAGGAAAGCGTCTACATTCATGCCGAAATTGTATGTACAACTAGAATTGGCATAATAAAAATGTTCCAGTACATATTTACAGCCATGATTGACATAATTCAAATGTTGCAGTCGGGGTATTCAAGTGAAGGCTCTAAATGCAACAATTGTCGTAAAGACGAAACAAGTTGTTTGGCCAGAGTACAATTTTTCATCTATACAAATTTACATACATAGCAATAGCTTTTATCAGAAAAGACTCGACGCAATAATTAAGAGAGACGTCTTAACTGCAGCCTGCAGGTAAACAGGCCGAAGTGTCCAGCCCAACGCTCTTCACCTTAACCTAATCGAACCATGAAAGCGAAATGAAACAACATGGAATCTCACAAAGCTGAAGATGTTGACCTGTGTAGACGTTGCTGAAAGCAATACATAATACAGACGAGACGAGACGTTACGTCGTGTCAGAAAAGAAAACCATGGAAACGCTACCTAATTTGATAATGAGAGCGTCCACCGGATACCCACTACCGACCAACGTTGTGAGATCATTTTGCCTAGAGCTATTCACCTTTGCAGGATATACAAGAAAGTGTCATCATTTTATTGTTTGATCTTTGTATCTGCTGGTGTATGTATTTGCCCACCGTACACCCATGTTCTGAGATCATTCGGTCCAGAGCTATTCATCTTTGCACCATTTTAATGTTTGATCTTTGTAAATACTATTGGAGCAGAGTGCGATCATTTTAATGTTTGATCTTTGTAAATACTATTGGAGCAAAGTGCGCTCATTTTAATGTTTGATCTTTGTATATACTATTGGAGTGAGTAAACTCTGGATTATTTGCACTTTGAAGCAAAGTGCGATCAGTTTAATGTTTGATCTTTGTATATACTATTGGAGTGAGCTAAACTCTAGATTATTTGCGTTTTGTTTTAGGTGATCAGTTTTGCTAGAATTTGGTTATTGGAGTGAGTTAAACTTTAGATTCTAGATTATTTGCATTTTCAGATGAGTTTGGCTGGAATTTGGTTATAAATAAATAGCTGAAATTGTAGTTTCAGTTGTTGGAATTACAATTTTAACTGTAGGAATGAATTCAGCTATTAGCCGTGTAACACCTTGGTTTTTATAATTACAATTTCAGCAATCCAAAACTGATATTTCAACAATTTCAACTTAATAACTTCAAAAAAAAATTCCAAAAAATCCAATTACAAATCATAGAGTTTACCTCCCTCTGTGTGTACTATCTATTGAGGTATGTACTTGCCTTAAACACCCACTTATACTTTTTCTCTGATCATATGACTTGTCATTGAAAAAACAAATAATTCCTCTAAAAAAATATCAACGAGAAAGTAACTTCAATTATAAAGTTCATTTAAGAGTTCGTTGTATGGCGTACTATAAATTCATAATATAAAAGTTATCGAAAAGTTCAAGAAGCCTTCAGTCTAACGAATTGTAAATCATCATTGAAGCATGGAAACTCGTTGGATTCCACAACAGTACGGTGCCAAGTCTGGTTGCTTTCACGTTGAAGATGTTAACAGTAGACAGTACAGTGTACTGTCTACTAGGCCTACTGCATTTAGACTGTAGGGACGTCTAGGCTCCTTAGTGACGCTCTTAATGAGATTTAATATTAACTGTCAACTAACGGAGTTGTCTAAAGAGGTGACTACTGACTATTTCGTTTTCCGGAGATGTCTAATAACCCCTCTTCGGTCAACAGGAGCAGTATAAGCTCTAACCAAAACGTTTGGGGCAGAGCAATTCAGGTTGAAAGGGTAATTCAATATTTAGCTGTAGCAGGCACGGTTAGATGTAGAGCAGCTCAAGATCTAATCATTATCAATAATTATTAAAAATACAAAATTGTAAAAATAATAGTTTTTAAGAATAATTTTAACAAGTTTCTATACAATTTTTTTTTCCTAAAACAGTGGAGGTGTTTTAGTTGTCTTTTTTACCGGCTTCGCACATGGAATAAAGCTCAACGCCTCTGGAATAAATGCCTCTTGATTATCGAATTGAATACAAGGCCTTCGGAACACAGCAACTTAGTATTTTCAGTTTTATGTTCCAAAAACAAAGATGAGTTTTGAAAATGAGTAAAATATGGTTGGAGATTTTTAGTTTTATGTTGAAAAGGTAAATATGTGTTTTGAAAATGAGTAGAATAGAGTTGAAAGACTCCATAGGTATATGGCAAAGAGAATTTATTTCTTCTCATTAAAATAATCTTTAATCTTCATTAAAGTTAACAAAACAAATTTTCAGTCTTCAAGGCAGTAGTACAAATTCCATGAAGTACTACCAAGTTATATACAATATGAAAGAATATGTTTTGAAAAATGAATGCATATGACAAGCATGGCTGACGTTGCTTAGGGATTGTCCTTCCTCATTTGTTTTGCCACTTCGTGGCTGGCGTTGCTTGGGGATTGTTTTGCTACTTCGATATTTAACTTATTAAAGTTTATAATCATAACTCAAAAGAGATGGAAAGGACATGGAATATTATTCATTATTACCAAAATATTACTTGGATATTCAACTTATTAAAGTTGATGTCCATAACTCAAAAGAGATGGAAAGGACATGGAATATTATTCATTATTACCAAAATATTACTAATTACATTAGTCATTATTATAAAAATATTATTGAATATTAATTATATTTTTTATATAATTTAAATAAGTGTTGGAGTAATTGGTAATAAGTAATTGAGATGAGCAATTATAATGAAAGATCATTGGAATTAATTTTTTTAAAGATTTCCTATATATAAAAGACGTTTTGGCTTATATATATATATATATAATTGGCCATGAAAAAATAAAATTACTTATAAAGAATATTAAAAATGGAAAATTGCTAAGTTTAAATATTCCTAAGATATGGTCAAATATCTATTATTTATTTTAACATTATTTATCTTAAATTTTAAACAAAATAAAAATTGGTAAATTGTTAAGTTTGAATAATCCAACTATAAATTTGCTAAAATTTGTATATTTCAATGATAAATTTGGGAAGTTTGAATATTACAATGATATGGTCAATCACTTATCATCTTTTTGAGCAATTTAAATGAAATCAAAGAGGGGGTGACAAACTTAGGTTTCAAATAAAATTAAAAAATGGGAAATTGCTTACTTTGAATATTCAAATGATACCATTAATAAAATATGACAAATCTTGGATTTTGAATGATTTTTCATGTGAATTCTACAAAGTAGTAATATTCTTGGTCAAATTATTAATCTTGTATATTGATCTAGGAACAAAGCATCAATCTCATCAAAGATTAATCAACAAATAACTCATGAAATGGTGTAATCGGTCTACAGGAATAGTAGCCGCTCTGTATTCACATAAAGAATGAATGATTACAATTACAATGTCATGCTACAGGCATGAATGAATGAGCAATTCGAATCCTCAAGGAGTTCATTCGAATTGAATGAGTGAGTCTAGCTTAAATGACTGTAAGCCATAGTCCACACTCAGTTAACCACTCATCAAAACCCTAATTGACTCAACTAAACCCTAACTGAAGCCGGAGTGCAATAAGTGACTGAGTCTCAATTGAAAGAGATCAGACACATGTCATAGCAAGCCAACCATCAAGTGCTAGCGCTTCAATGACTCCAATGAACCCTGATGAGGTTAATTGAAGTTGAATATAACATCAGAAGTTGGTGGAGGTGCCCCTCTTGACTCCAGTTCATTAATTAATCATTAAATAATCAATTAAATGAAAGGAGGCGCCTTCACTGCCCTGTTAACTGATTGTAACCATCAGTTTAACAATTAGGTGCATTAATATCACTCAGATCACCCCGAAGTGCTCTAGTTAGCCTCCCCGAATTTAGGAGAAGGCTAAGTCAGCCTCCTTGACTGAAGGTAGGCGTGGGTGTGACTAGTTGATATCAATTAATGCTCCACTGATGTCAATTAATGTCAATAATACTTAGGGTAGTGATTTAAATAGGCCAATTTTACCAAAATGAGTGTGTATGGTGGTAAATGTCTCCAACACTCCCCCTTAAGCTATACTCAGGAGGAGTTAGAAAACACAAATGCATAAAAATTCTAGGGCACCGGCAACTAAGGCCATAGGTCACCCTGTACAATGATGAAACTAAAACAATGCTCAAAAACAAACTAAGTGAGGAAAAGAGGGAAAACCCAGTGGGAAACCCCCCCCCCTCAAGCTGAACACTGAAAGTAGTTTGAATCACCCTGATGAACTCACCCCCAATAGTGGATGGAGGTAAGTGAACTTCTTTTCTGAAAAGTTCTTGGTGAAGATGTCTGCAATCTGCTCATCAGTCGGGCAGTATTGCAGAATGATGGTCCTGTCATGCACTAGCTCCTTGATGTAGTGCATGTGGATCTCTACATGCTTGGTCCTCTGCCTGGTAACTGGATCCGTGGATATCTTAATAGCACTTTGATTGTCACAAAAGAGGATAGTGGACAAGGTACTACCAAGATCAAACTCTGAAAGAATGCCTTGTAACCAAACTGCTTGGATGCAAGCATTCACCGCTCCTCGATACTCGGCCTCTGTTGAAGATAGTGCTATGGCAGCCTGCGTTTTGCTTGACCAGCAAATGGGGCCACCACCAAACATGAATACATATCTAGAAGTAGACTTTCAATCAATAGAATCACCCACCCAATCAGAATCTGTGTATCCAACCAGCTCTAGCTTGGAGTCTGCAGCATAGTGAATGTCGTAGGTCCTGGTTCCCTGAATATACTGAAGTATCCTCTTGGCTTCTTTCCAATGAAGATCATGAGGCTGTTGCATATATCTTGATACAGCATTCATGGCATAACGTATATGAGGTTGAGAATGTGTCAAGTACAACAAGCTACCAATTAGCTGTCGATAGATAGTGCAGTCCATGGGAGGTGTGTTTTTTCTTTCTTCAAGGCTGATCCCTGAAAGGAAAGGGAATGGTGCAGGCCTACAGTAAGCCATGTTAAACTTGACTACTAGGTATGAAATGTATTTGGACTGTGTGACCATAATCCCATCAGAATTTTGCTCAATTTCGAGCCCCAAATCACTCATTTCAAAGGCATTGTGGAGAGCAGTTTTGATGGCTGAAATGGAGGTAACTGTGCAACCTGTGATCAGTAAGTCATCAACATATAAAACAATGATAATTAGATGACCATCACACTACTATAAATACACATTTGGATCTGATCTACACCTTTGGAAGTTTTACAAGAGAAGGAAGGCATCCATCTTGGAATACCACTCTCTTGGGGCCTGTTTTAACCCATATAGTGACTTCTTTAGCTTGCAAACCAAAGATGGATCAGTGTTGTAGCCCTCAGGTTGCTTCATTTATATCTCCTCATGAAGATCTCCATGTATAAAGGCTGACTTAACATCCATGTGATGCACTTCCCAGTGCTTGGATGCTGAAATTGCCAAAACAAGGTGGATGGAGTCCATTTTTGCAACCGGTGCAAAGGTCTCATGGTAGTCCACTCCTTGGATCTGAGAGAAACCTTTTGCCACCAGCCTTGCCTTATATTTGCAGGTGCTTCCATTGACAACAACCTTGGTCCGAAACACCCACTTGCATTGAACCAATTTCCTTCCCGAAGGAAGAGAAACTAGCTCCCAAGTAGTTTTTTTTTAAGAGAATTCATCTCTTCATCCATGGAAACTTGCCATCTCAGATCCTTCTGAGCATGGTAGTAGGATTTTGGATCTAAACTAATCATCAAATAGAAAGTTTCGGACAGCAAATTATCAGGACAAGAGAGCGCAATACCTGCTCTTTGGAAATCAGACTGGGTTCTCCTTGGATCATCCGAATTTCCAATGTTGTCTCCTGCGGAGGAGAGTGTCTGTCGGGCCCATGTAGGAAGATGATTTTGCACTTCAGGTTCTGATTCAGCATCTGATGATTGTTGCACACTGATATAAAAAATCATAGGATCCAAATCAGGGCCATCACCCCCAATTTCATCATCCAAATATTTAGTAGAATAGGAAGGAAATTCAACAGTTTTCTCCTTCACTAGTTCCACCTTCTGAAGAGGCTCATCGAACTTGACACTTCTCTCGATGATGATCTGTTTGGTATTGATATCCAACAGCTTGAAACCTTTAGATTCATTAGGATAACCAATAAACAGACATTCTATGCTTTGCGGTTGCAAACCCCTTCTTTCATTAAGCGGAATCCGGGCCCATGCAGTGGACCCAAACACTCGTAGGTTTGACACATTCGACTTGTGTCCGAAGTATGCTTCGAAAGGGGTCTTTCCTTTCACAGATGAGTGTGGCACCCTGTTCTGAATGTATGCTGCAGCATGCACGGCCTCAGTCCACAAATTTGCAGCAAGCTTCTTGGATTCCAACATATAGGTGGTCATCTCCTTGAGAGACCAATTCTTCCTTTCCGCTACTCCGTTCTGCTGGGGAGTGTAGGGAATTAAATGTTGGATGTGAATACCACTTTGGGAGCATATGTGCAGCAAATCATTACTGACATACTCTCCTCCATTATAAGATCTCAATATCTTGATCTTAAGCCTAGAGACATTTTCGATCAAGGCCTTCAATTCAGAAAATTTTTCACATACTTCTGATTTCTTTTTGAGAAAGAAAACCCATGTGTACCTTGAAAAATCATCAATAAAAGTAAGAAGATACCTTGATCCATTCATGGATGTGACAGGCATCGGACCCCTGATACTAGAATGTATCAGCCCCAATATGCATGTAGCTCGGTTTGCCTTCCCCCGATCGAACTTGTGCTTAGGGTGTTTTCCAATCACACAGCCCTTGCAAATTCCCGTGGTTGCCTTGATGACGGGGAGGCCTTCAACCATGGAGGTTTTCTATAATCGCTGCAAATATTTGAAATTAAGATGGCCAAACCTTTCATTCCATAGCCTACTAACCTCATTCCCATGAGTTAGCAGAGCAGTGGGCTTTGCATCCGCAACAAAGTGAGAGAACTCATAGGCTTTTGCATGATGGTTTGCAAGGCCTTTAGCAATGAGTTTCCTAGATGCAATTTCTGTTATCTCAACATAATTTGGGCTGAAAGAAACTCTCTTAGGCACTCCTATATGTGTCATCTGATAGACAATAAGGAGATTTGATGCCAGAGACGGTACATACAAAACATTTGAAAAAAAGCCATTTTCAAGATCAACAGTACCTTGTCCTTCTGAAATGATGGTGGAGTCATCTCCCATGTCGATGGGGATGGATTTGCCGGTCTCCAAGGATGAAAAGGAGTATCTTTCAACCATCATGTGGTTTGAAGCTCCATAATCAATCAAGAGTGTTTTGGACTTCGAAGTGCTTGCCATGAGGGCATGACCTTTTTCATGCTGTGGTTCTCGATCTTGCTGATCTCTCCTCCGAAAGCTTTCCAGAATATTGATGTGATTTCTCTCAAGGAGAGAGGTAGCTTCATCAAGCTTCTTCTTCATGCAGGCATGTTTAGGGTGGAAGCCCTTCCCGCAATAAGAACACTTGACTTTTTTCTTGCCATGGTGCCCTTTTTCTTTGTTCTTCCTTGAGCCAGAAGACTCATCATGCTGCTGATTTTCAACTCTAGGTTTAGGAGCATCAAATTTAGTTTTGGGGTTCTTATGTTGCTTTCCTTTACCCTTCAGATCTTTGGGACCCGAGACATGAAGGGCTTGATCACAGGAGGATCTGATGATCCCCATATGGACAAGCTTGTCATGTTCACATGTTAGGGACTCAATGAAGGCATTGAGTGTAGGCATCTTCCATCCAGGGGTTGTGAGATTCCTCGCTTGGAATGTAGAAACAAAAACTGAATAATCAGCCCCGAGTTTGGAGAGTATGGCGAGGATGAGCTGATCATCCTCCTTCTCCACTTTGCATTGCTTCAAGAGTAAAACAGTATGCTTGAACTTTGTGAATAAATCATTTAGAGTCTCGAAATTGGAGGGCTAGAGAGACATGAGTTCATTTTCAAGCTGGTAAACCCTCAAGTCATCATGCTTTCCATATAGACTTTCCAATTTGTCCCATATTTATTTTGGAGTCTTCAATCCCTCAAGATGGAAAATAAGATCTCGGGAAATAGAGAGGCACAAGAAACCGAAAGCTTCATCCTTCTTGTTCAAGAATCTTAATTTTTCTATGGTTGAACAGGGCTCATCTTCAGTGTCCATGGTGACTCTAAAGAGTCCTCTGGAGCACAGTTAAATCTCCATATCACCTTTCCATGAGTGGAAATTGTATGGAGTCAAGAGATCTACTGAGGAGGCCATCTGGATCTGTTGGAGTGAATGTTGCACCTGTAGAAACCTAGAAATCAAAACAGAAAGGGAAATGTAAGGTCGGACAGCCTGCACATTTTAGGCTTTCATCACACCCAGCATAGTGAATCAAGCAAGCTTGATCAACAAGTTCTTTACTTGGGGTATTAAGTTGTAAGCCCTGGCTTTTGGTGCAGTGTTGGATTTTTGAGCTATTGCTCAAATTTCATGCAGAAATCTATCAAAAATCTTGTTTTTGAGAGATAGAGCTTCATCCTGCCGTAAGCTCTGATACCATATTAATCTTGTATATTGATCTAGGAACAAAGCATCAATCTCATCAAAGATTAATCAACAAATAACTCATGAAATGGTGTAATCAGTCTACAGGAATAGTAGTCACTCTGTATTCACATAAATAATGAATGATTACAATTACAATGTCATGCTACAGTCATGAATGAATGAGCAATTTGAATCCTCAAGGAGGTTATTCGAATTAAATGAGTGATTCTAGCTTAACTGACTGTATGCCATAGTCCACACTCAGTTAACCACTGATCAAAACCCTAATTGACTCAACTAAACCCTAACTGAAGCCGGAGTGCAATAAATGACTGAGTCTCAACTGAAAGAGATCAGACACATGTCATAGCAAGCCAACCATCAAGTGCTAGCACTTCAATGACTCCAATGAACCCCGATGAGGTTAACTAAAGTTGAAATAAACATCAGAAGTTGGTGGAGGTTCCCCTGTTGACTCCAGCTCATTAATTAATCATTAAATAATCAATTAAATGAAAGGAGGCACCTTCACTGCCCTGTTAACTAATTGTAACCATCAGTTCAGCAATTAGGTGCATTAATATCACTCAGATCACCCCTGGAGTGCTCCAGTTAGCCTCCCCAAATGTAGGAGAAGGCTAAGTTAGCCTCCTTGACTGAAGGTAGGCGTGGGTGTGACTGGATGATGTCAATTAATGTCAATAATACTTAGGATAGTGGTTTAACTAGGCCAATTTGACCAAAATGAGTGTGTATGGTGGTAAATGTCTTTAACACAAATATGTATATTTTTGTAATATTTTTTTTTGTAAAAGTAGATTTTACATTGTTATGTGGTTTAAATATTAGATTTAACTTTGTTAAATGGTTTTAAATATGGTGATAGTATAATATTGTTGCGTGCAAAAGTAATTTAATAAAATATTGAACTTTTTAAAATTGTATTAATATTTTTATTTTTTAAGTAATTTTTTTATAATTTTTGGAATATAAAATGTTAAATTTAATTATTTTGAGAATTGAAAAGTTATAAATTGAATATCGCAAACTTAAGCATATTATATGAGGTTTGAAAATGAGGGAAGATCCAGGTGATTCCAAATATTTGTGCCTATTATGAATGAATTTTTATGGTGAAGGTTATTGTAAGAATACAAAATTACTAGGAGCGTATTCTTCGTTGGGGAATATGAATAAGTATGCCACCTAGAAAAAGAAATAAAAGAAAACACAAAGTTCTTAAATATGTGGACATCAAAGATATGAGACAGGTTGGTGCAAGCTAATGCTCGTCACTTGCAATGGACTTCTGGAAAAACAGAAATCTGAACGTCAAAAAGCAATATTAAAGGTACCTACACAACTTTTTGGAATATGGTGTTAGAATATGAAACGTGGACAATCGGATTACCTTCTGGAATATATAACTTTTATTTATGGAAAATAAGCATAAATCCCAAAAAATGAGGTTCTTCTAAGGTTGGTATGTTATATTTTCCCCAAAAAGTAATGAATATGTTTGCATTGGTCCACTTGTTTGGTATGCAAATGGTGGAATTTTGTGAAAAAAATTATATAGATTTGTAGATAACAGGTGTGTCTAGTGCAGGGATATTTTTCCATATTTATTTATGTTATATTTTTTATTTTTCAAATTAAGGAAATCAATGACACCCTAAAATGACAAAGTCAAGCATTGGTCCACCACATCTTGGTCTTAATATAGTCAATGAACGATAATTTGTTTTAGGATGTAGGTCTTTGTGTCTTCTTGTGCAGGTTCTTTTCCATTTTTTAAATAGGTGAGGCAATCAAAAGTTATAGCCGAAGCAAATAGCCTACCTTTTGTGTTAGATTGGTGTTAGTCCATTTAAAATTAAATAAAAAATAGAAAGAGATAATAGATTTAAATAAAAATTACATATTCAGAATCTACAGATAGAGCTACACAAGTGTGTGAATTTTCATTAATAGTGGACAAGCGTGGCATATGCAAAATAATGCACGAAATAATAGTAGTGGTGCAAAACAAGTTTTTATGTCATAAGACAGTCCAAACCACTTGGTTGGGCAACCCAAACCTAAAACCAAAGAAGCCAAGTCATCCACCACGTTGGTTGGAAAAAAGGTGCTGCCAAAACTGTAAATTTAAATCACTCATGCACGTAGTTTAAAACATAACGCGCACACACTAGACGCGCTATTGCGCTCTCTGGGTGTGCACGCACTAAAAGCGCGTGCGCACTTGTGCGCGTGCGTTAAAGACGCGTGCGCGCATTAAAGACGTGTGCATGCATTAAAGACGTGTGTGCGCATTTGCTTCTTAAACACTTTGGTTTGATTTTATTTTCAAGCATTTGTAATGGAATGATGATGAGGAGGAGGAGGATGATGAGGATGATGATGACAATGAGGATGATGACTATGATGATGAAGAGGATGAGGATTATGACTTTGACGATGATGATGATGATGATGATGACTATGATGATGAAGAGGACGAGGATGATGATGTTGATGACGACGATGATGATGAGGAGGAGGATTATAATGACTATGATGATGAACAATGATGATGATGATGATGATGATGAGGATGACGATCATGATGACTATTACAATGATGATAGTGATTATGATGATGGTGATGATGATTGTGATGATGAGGATGATGATGTTGATGACAAAGATGATGATGAGGAGGAGGAGGATGATGACTATGAGGATGAACAATGATGGCGATGATGAGGAACAATGATGATGATGATGATGATGATTGTGATGATGATGATAAGGATGATTTCAATGACGATGATGACTATGATGATGAGGATTAGGACGAGGATGATGATGATGATGATGACAATGATGATGAACAATGATGGTGATGATGATGATGATGATGAGGATGAGGACGAGGATGATGATGATGATGACGACAATGAGGAACAATGATGATGATGATGACGGTGACGATGAGGATGATGACGATGATGAGGATGACGACAATGATGATAATGA
Source organism: Pseudotsuga menziesii (assembly GCA_001517045.1). Lineage (NCBI taxonomy): Eukaryota > Viridiplantae > Streptophyta > Pinopsida > Pinales > Pinaceae > Pseudotsuga > Pseudotsuga menziesii. The sequence goes on from LPNX010418813.1 coordinate 93,586, forward strand.
GGAGGATTATAATGACTATGATGATGATGATGATGATCACGATGACTATTACTATGATGACAGTGATTATGATGATGATGATGATTGCGATGATGAGGATGATGATGTTGATGATGAAGATGATGATTATGATGAGGATGATGATGACTATGAAGATGACTATGAGGATGAACAATAATGGTGATGATGAACAATGATGATGACAACGAGCAACAATGATGATGATAATGATGATGATGATAAGGATGATTTCAATGATGATGACTATGATGATGAGGATTAGGATGAGGATGATGATGACGATGACAATGATGCCGAACAATGATGGTGATGATGATGATGATGATGAGGATGAGGACGAGGATGATGACGATGACGACAACGACGAGGAACAATGATGCTGATGATGATAGGTTTAGTTGAAACTTTGCTTTGATTTTATTTCCAAGCATTTGCAATGGAATGATGATGATGATGATGAGAAGGATGATGATGAGGATGATGACTATGAAGATGATGATGAAGATGATGATGATGATGATGATGATGATGATGACGATGATGATGATGGTGGTGGTGAGCAATGATGGTGATGATGACGATGATGAAGAGGATGAGGATGATGATGATGATGAGGATGATGATGTTGATGATGACGACGATGATGATGAGGAGGATTATAATGACTATGATGATGAATAATGATGGTGATGATGAGGATGATGATCACGATGACTATTACTATGATGATAGTGATTATGATGATGATGATTGCACTAATGAGGATGATGATGTTGATGATGAAGATGATAATGATGAGGAGGATGATGATGACTATGAAGATGACTATGAGGATGAAAAATGATGACGAACAATGTTTGTGATGATGATGGTGATGAGGAGGAGGATGATGATGAAGAGGATGAGGATGATGACGATGATAAGGATGATGATGTTGATGACAACAATGGTGATGATGAGGAGGATTATAATGACTATGATGATGAACAATGATGGTGATGATGATGATGATGATGATTGCGATGATGAGGATGATGATGTTGATGACGAAGATGATGATGATGAGGAGGATGATGATGACTTTGAAGATGACTATGAGGATGAATAATGATGGCGATGATGATGGTGATGATGAACAATGATGATGACGATGATGAGGATGATGACTATGATGATGAGGATTAGGATGAGGATGATGACGACGATGACAATGATGATGAACAATGATGGTGATGATGATGATGATGAGGATGAGGATGAGGATGAGGATGATGATGACGACGACGACGATGAGGAACAATGATGATGATGATGATAGGTTTAGTTGAAACTTTCCTTTTATTTTATTTCCAAGCATTGCAATGGAATGATGATGATGAGGAGGAGGAGGATGATGACAAAGATGATGATGAGGATGATGACTATGATGATGATGATGATGATGATGATGATGATGACGATGATGATGATGATGGTGAACAATGATGGTGATGATGAGGATGATGATGAGGATGATGATGAGGATGATGATGATGATGACCAGGAGGAGGATGATGATGATGACGATGATGATGACGATGAAAATGATGATGAACAATGATGGTGACGATGATGATGATGATGATGAGGATGAGGATGATGATGATAGGTTTAGACTATATTGTAGTGGTGATGATGATGATAGTTTTTAGACGATATTGTAAAAATACTCGAAATAATCATGTATACGAAGTCGTTGTTGAAGAAAGTTAGTCATTAAATGAAATAAATGTTAGTGAGTAAATGCTCTAAATGTTAGATGGGCGCGCACACGCGTTTAAGTTTGCGTGTGCGTCAATGCGCGCACACGGTCTTATACATGCTTGCGTGTCCTTAAATCCACGTGCGTGCACCTGTTAGTAGGTTAAAAAAATAGAGTTCTGAATTCCCAGGATTGCTACCTATTTTCACGGGTTTTCTTTTGCTGTTCGCACATTTTGTGCTCCTCACTTGTGCAATTTGTCTCACAATCCATCACCACTCTTTGATATATTGGATGGAATCTTACTCTTGGAATCTATCAAGCATATTCAGCGGTCCTGGAAGTTAGTGGAAAGATTCACACTACAAGTTTTCATTGGAAGAAGAGATCATTTTGAATAGGTATGGTGAATTGTAAATAATTGTTTTAATTCACAATTTCAGATCATTTCATTGATTTATGTTTTATGATATGCCTACAACAATATCCCTCTCATAGAAAACATTTAATTTCACCAGAATAAATCCCAACTTCACATTTAAACAAGTCTCATATTCTCCATAAAAGATGAAGTATGCCATGTTAACTAATTTACATTTGCACATGAATATATTTTGATTTTACACAATGATGGAATAGATGAATTTATATCTTGAGACTCTTCAATTTAAAAAAAACATTTGAAGTAATCATGGGAGAGGGTCCATATTGAATAGTTCATCAAGTTGTCCATATTCTCTATACAAGATGAAGTATGCAATGTAGACCAATAACCATTTGCACATGAATATATTTCAATTACCCACAAGGATGGCATAGATGAGGTTATCTATTGAGACTCTTCAATTTGTATAAAAACCTTGGAAGAAATCATGGGAGAGGGTCCGTATTGAACAGTTCACCAACTTGTCCATGCTCTCCTCTTCATGCTAGATTTATCATAACATGCCTTTGATCTTGACAAGGATGCCTCTACCTCAATGATTTCTCCTTTTTTTGAGGGATTTGCAACCTCCTCATTCAACTCATCTTCTTTTGACCTCCAATACTTTTTGAACACAAAGGAAGTAAAAATCCTATAGTTGTAATACCTGCAAACTTGACTATCTTTACTTGACTCAAATAAAGTATAGAAATGAAAATTTGGTCCAAACATAAAGAGAAACCTTTAATCAACGATTATGTATCAATGCCAATAATTAACATACTAACATATTTGTAATTTATTTATTTATGTTGGAACACGTCATGTATAATGTATAATGGAACTAATACCTTATTTGTTGCTTCTTATGCAAGGGTAGACCTCATAGTTTTGATAAAGAAACTTTTGGATATGGGAAACTCACGTAACAGAGCAAGAAAAACTAGAAGGAATATGCCCATTGAAAAGGAAAATGAGGTAAGAGAAAAGGCTAGGTTGGCAATGGAGAGAGTGAGACATGTTCCAGACATTTCCACTGATACTGCGTCTGATCCTAACAGAGTTGATGACATAACAAACTCTACTCTAGAACCACTGGTGAAACGGTTGCGTCCAATGGACCCAACTCAAGTTCCAACATCAACACAGTCCCCAACCAACAATCCATCAATGAGTCATGTTGAAGCTCTTGAAGACATAGGTGTATTGAGAGACACTGAGTATGAAGCGTTGGACCTAGGAGCAATGATTAATTTGCATTCTCTTCCAAAATACCACAACCATGTTGAGCACACTCCCAATATGGACCAACATGTGAATGATTCACGACAACAAAGAATCCCTGGGATCCATAGCTCATGTCCACCTTCCCTAACTCGATTGTCTACTGCAAGAAAAAGGACTCCTAGACGTATCCATGTGGATGAAAGTTGTATATCAGGCCTTGAAGGTAATTTTCCCAAATTCACTATCGATTGGAGATGTAACAAATTAATGAAGGAATATTTTGAATCCAAAGGCAATGCAGGTAAATGTCAATTATTACTATGTTTGTTAAAGTCAAATTGTTTAGTTGTTGTTAGGAGAATTTTGGGCATAAAGATGGTTAGAAGTTCAGATGCTAACAATCATATTGTTAGAAATATCCAATCTTCTTTTAATGCGATTGGGAAGATGGCTCGTAATAAAGATATTTGTGCAGCTCATCGTGTGTTATCAGAATCAGTTGTAAGCAAGTCCACATGGCAATGTCGCCTCCTTTCACACACTTCTCAGATATTTTAATTAAATAGAAAAACTGCTCAAAAGTACTCTGTTATAAGAGAAAATCTGCAGAATCCAGGTGGAAAATATTGTTGGGATTTTGTCGGTAGGTTGCCTCATTGAGATATGAAGCTAATTGATGCTGTCAAGGAATTAGTACAAACGCTCTGGCATGATCATACCAGACCTTCAACTAATCAAAGAGATGTGCTAAAGATGAGAAAAGGTTCTACTGAACGTGAACCCCACGTCAAACACTTCCTTGACACAACACAGACTGAACTCCATGAGAGATTCAAGAATGAGCACACACAATTGAACCTAGGCCAAAGGTCATTTGAGAAATGTAAACCATGGTACGTTTGTATATGCATTGATCAAAACACATGCTGTTGTAGATACCATGTAGAATATGAATATTTTTTTGACACATATAAACATATATTTTGTGATTTGCATACTAACCTTGAGCAAGGCTGCAATGAATCCGTAATACCATCGAATGCATCAAGATATTTTATCGCCAACATCATGTGTCCAAGGCATGAAGGACAAAAATACTATGGAAAGTCATGTCTATATGGGAATTGTTCCAGGTGCAGTGGGTTTTCTCTTTTGAACCATTGCATTCATGGAAGTGATGAGCATCAATTTGGCAATATGAGCGTGGAGATGTAGAGCTTCAAGTACGTAACCTATCAATCAGATAGTGTGAAGGAAGGTAAAAAGATTGCATTGGTGAAGTCACAGGTGCAAATGATTATTGAATGTTTTCCCTCTTACATGTTTAGTTTCTACATATACATTATTTAGTGGTCACGTTATAATATGACCCTGTTTTTCATGGAAACAGGTACGGGTATGTGATTTTTTGATGGAGTTCTACAAGAAAACCGAGCAGTATGTTCAACATGTGCATGTAGCGCGATGGCAGGATGGGCAGTACAGAAAATGCAGGGACAACTTTCCCATTGGGACCATATTTTCAATTGTGGATTTTGCACCAAACTACACCCTTCAGCCACAAAATGAAATTCAGAGTCAATACCACCATTCTGACCAAGTTAGCATCATGGTACATATTATGTATAGGCATGGCCCTGAGAGCAGCATTAAAAACAGGATAGTACAGAAGGAGACAAACTTTTACATAAGTGATGATAGATGCCATGATCTACGTTATGTGCAACACTATTTTTAAATTTTCTATGACCAGCTAAAGGAGGGAAATGTACAGATGGATCAGCATTGGATATGGTCATATGGTTGTGCGAGCCAGTTCAAAAATTTCTAATTCTTCCAATGGATGAGTATGTTACATAAGACTTATAATGTGCCACATATATGGAACTAATTTGAGACCAGGCATGACAAAGTTGAGCATGACGGGGCCAGTGCATGCATCAAGGATGCACTACGAAGGGAGGAGACGAGGTTTACCAGAAACCCCCATATCAAAGATGCAGAATCCATAGTTTAATGGTGCTCAACAACAATGTCAGACTGAACTTCAGTGGTAAGAAGGCTAGTAAGAAATTTTGGCATGTGGTTGAAATAGATCGATCACATTCCTATAGTTGCGGCACAGTATAAGGAACACATGGATTTCATTTGGTTCGAAGCTCAAACAACCCCCTATTTGAAATATGGACACGAAAACTTGCTTGCTTTTTCAACCCTTGTAGCAGTGGTGAATGGGATGAATGTGAATGGATGGATTGGGTTGATGATTGGGATAGTGTGTTACTTGCAGTAGACCCACACGTAGTCAGTGAAAAAACCCACTTAGAGGAGGGTCAGTCAGCAATTTCGACAGACTACGACCATATCTCAGATCTTGTACAACCACAACACATATATGCAATTGTTTCCCCGATAAATAATTAATGGGGCACAGATTATTGGTTGGAATGATGCATTCGAGGTAAGCAAATCCTAAATGGATCATTGATTGATGATGAAGGCAATGGATTTCCTATTGGATCGATGGTGGTTGAGGGTGAATATATTACACTAGATGGTAAATCAAGAAGAACTAGTGGGCATGTATTTTTGGATTACAGACCAGGTTATGTGGTCTATCACTTCATAAAACTGATTGTTGGCACGAAAATCCGTCTACAGAAAATATCAAGGAAGAACTCAACTAAGGTACATTACTTCTTGCCTCATTCAAAGCATGAGAGATTGATGGAGTCAATTAGTAATAGATTGGACCCAGCTGTCTATATTGAATGAGATTGGGTAATTGTGCTTACACTCCACTTGGGTAATAGTAGCTGTCAATTTCAACCACTCATGGTCGTCTTGTCTTTTAATATATTTTGATGTGTTAGCTTGCACAAGCGCACGATTCTCTACATTTGAGTATGCAATAATACAAAAGCTATGCAAGAATACAAATATGCCACTAAAGCTATGCAAGAATACAAATTTTTGTCATTTGCATTCTCAATTCCTTCTGTTATTTTTAATTAGAGATTGAATTATTTGAATGTAACTTTCAAGTGAAAATTTTTGATGCATGTATCTTCAATAGACACCCTTCACTGGTTTAATCTTTCACCCATGTTTCTCTTACCTTTGCTACAGGAGTTTAAACATCATGTCCTTCACAGGTTTGCTAACTCCGCACTTTATATTGTTCTCTACTTGTCCTCCTTGGTAAACCACTATATTTGCAACTTCCTCTCCAATTTGTGTTGCATCGGGCTACTATTCAAAAAATAATTGCTCTAATATTGTGAAATGGTATTTGACTTGTACATTATGCTTTCATCTCTAAATTTTAATTGCTATTCTAGTAAGTTTTTATCCTTCTTCTATCTGAGTCAATAATTAGAATTTAATGAGAAAGCAGAAGGCATAACACAGAGCAAGGTCAACAATTAGCATGCCATCCCAGACTGAGAGTGACCAAGTGTCCCTGAATGACATTTTCATGCGACTTGCAGCTCGACATAACTCAAAAACTGGAGTTCATATCGATGATTCGTCGACTCCGTTGGTCTCCTGGCATTCCATTACCTATAGAGGGCCCTCCCCACCACGTTTTCATGGCCTAGTGACTCCACATTGCATCGGTTTCATAAACTAGGGTTTTGCTCAGTTTCCTTCAATGTAACTCTTGCACTGGTGGGTCAAATCTAAAAAAACATCCTCCGTGCTAGTCTTGGTGGTGTTCCCATGTTGGCATTGGCCATACACACCTATCAGAGCCAATGACATGCAATATTGCTGCTCCGTTTGTTTTTTCGCTCCCGGACCGAGAGTGTCTAAGTGTCCCTGAACGACATTTTCATGCGACTTGCAACTTGACATAACTTGGAAACCGTAGGTTGGATCGATGAGCCGTAAACTCCGTTGGTCTCTTGGAATGCCATTACCTCTAGTGGGCCCTCTCCACCTTGTTTTCATGGGACAATGACTCCACTGTGCATCAATTTTGTAAACTAGGGTTTTGCTCAGTTTCCTTCAATGCAACTGTCGCACTGGTGGGTCAACTTTGAAAAAAAATCCTCCATGCTAGTCTTGGTGGTGTTCCCATGTTAGCATTGGACATACACACTTGTCAGATCCAATGCCATGCAATCTTGCTGCTCCATTTGTTTTTTCGCTCCCGGACCGAGAGTGTCCAAGTGTCGCTGAATGACATTTTCATGCAACTTGCAACTTGACATAACTTGACAACCGTAGGTCGGATCGATGAGTCGTTAACTCTGTTGGTCTCCTGGAATGACATTACCTCTAGTGGGCCCTCTCCACCACATTTTCATGGGCCAGTGACTCCACTATGCATCGGTTTCATAAACTAGGGTTTTTCTCAGTTTCCTTTAATGCAACTCTCGCACTGGTGGGTCAACTATGAAAAACCCTCCTTCGTGCCAGTATTGGTGGTGTTCCCATGTCGGCATTGGCCATATAAACTTGTCCAAGCCAATAGCATGCAATCCTGCTGCTCCATTTGTTTTTTTGCTCCCGGACCGAGAGTGACCAAGTGTCCCTGAACGACATTTTAATGTGACTTGCAACTCGACATAAATCGGCAACCGTAGTTCGGATCAATGAGCCGTTGACTCTGTTGGTATCTTGGAATGCCATTACCTCTAGTGGCCCCTCTCCACTATGTTTTCATGGGCCAGTGAATCCACTGTGCATCGGTTTCGTAAACTAGGGTTTTGCTCAGTTTCCTTCAACTCAACTCTCACACTGGTGGGTCAACTCTGAAAAAAACTCCTCCGTGCCAATCTTGGCGGTGTTCCCATGTCGGCATTGTCTATACACACCTGTTAGAGCCAACGACATGTAATCTTGTTGCTTCATTTATTTTTTTTCTCTGGGACTGAGAGTGACCAAGTGTCCCTGAACGACATTTTCATGCGACTTGCAACTCAACATAACTTGGTAACTGTAGGTCGGATCGACAAGCCCTCAAATCCGTTGGTCTCATGGAATGCCATTACCTATAGTGGGCCCTCTCTACCGTGTTTTTATGGGCCAGTGACTCCATTGTGCATCGGTTTCGTAAACTAGGGTTTTTCTCAGTTTCCTTCAATGCAAGTCTTGCATTGGTTGGTCAACTCTAAAAAACCATCCTCCATGCTAGTCTTGGTGGTGTTCCCATGTCAGAATTAGCCATACACACCTATCGGAGCCAATGGCATGCAATCTTGCTTCTCCGTTTGGTTTTTTTCTCCCGGACCGAGAGTGACCAAGTGTCCTTGAACGACATTTTCATGCGACTTGCAACTCAACATAACTCAGTAACCAGAGGTCGGATCGATGAGCCATTGCCTCCGTTGGTCTCCTGGCATGCCATTACCTCTAGGGGGCCCTCTCCATCATGTTTGCATGTCCCAGTGACTCCACTGTGCATCGGTTTCATAAACTAGGGTTTTGCTCAGTAGATTTATTGATGTTGTAATTTGTTGTAATCAGAGGTTCTAGATATGTTATATGCTTGGAAAGAGTGCCCTAAAGAGATGTAGCTTCATGGTGTTAGCATACACTTGGACTAGGGTTTATTTTGTTGGGTTTCCTTGTGATATTAGGATGGAGATAAGTGAAATATTGGACCATAGTGACGACCTTCATACATATGTTGAGGAGAAAAAATGAGCATAGTAACCACCTTGGCACACATATTGAGGATAAGCATTGCAGCATTGTAACCACCTCTGACACATATGTCAAGGAGCATTGGGAACAAGAAGATGTGGTACACAACTAGAGGAGGAATGCATTACATGATGAAACTTGGATATGCATAAGGACACTAGGGTTTATATATGTAAGTAAACCTTAGAGAAGGAGATATAATACTAGAGGAATTGATGGTTGTCTTGCAGAATCTATAGCTCTTGTTGTCAAGGCAAAGGAGGTAGAATTAGGGTTCCAACCCTGTAGAAGATACAAAGAAAAGAGCTAATGTCTTTGGTGATATTGCAGTCTTGTTCTTGTGTGATATGTGGAGGTTTGGGAAAGACCATGGAAAACTTAACTTGATAAGTCTCGAGCTTCTTTTGATTCCTTTCTTAGAAGAATATTTTTTTAAGTTTAGTTGATTTTCCATGGAGGTCTTGGTGCTTGTTTTGATGCAATAGACAAAGACCTAGGGTTTGAGGAATCATCCTAGGATAGACATGTTGACATCGAAACTGGTGCTAGACTTGTCTGAAATGCCATGTGCTTTTATGATGAAAGATGATTAGGTTTTATAAGCCCTAACAAGGAAAACAATTATAGTGTGGATACCTTAATGCATGCTAGGTTTTCATGAACTACAATCTCATTGAGACTTTCATACTGGGGTTTCATGAACTACAATTGCATACTAGGGTTTCATGAACTATAATTGCATGCTATAACTAGGGTTGAGAAGTTATGAGATGAAACACATGTAAATGTATGAATTGAAACCCAACTAGGGTTTTGTGAACTACAATTGCATGCTATAACTATTGTTGAGAAGTTATGATATGTAACTAGGGTTTTGTGACCTCTTTAAAAGCTATGAGATGGAATTAGAAACACATGTACATGTACAAATCCAAAACCAACTAGGGTTTCATGAACTACAAATTTCATGTTATAACTAGGGTTTAGAAGTTATGAGATGGAAATATGGCTTGATGAGCTCTTTACAAGTTATGAGATGGAAAAGAGAAACACACCTATGGTTTCATGAACTACCATTGCATGCTATGGTTTCATGAACTCCAATCTCGTTGAGACTTTCATAATAGGGTTTCATGAACTACAATTGCATACTAGGGTTTCATAAACTACCATTGCATGCTATAGTTTCATGAACTACAAATTGCATGCTATACCTAGGGTTGAAAAGTTATGATATGGAAGTAGGGTTTTATGACCTCTTTACAAGTTATGAGATGAAAAAGAGAAACACACCTATGGTTTCATGAAATACCATTGCATGCTAGGGTTTCATGAACTACAATCTCGTTGAGACTTGCATACTAGGGTTTCATGAACTACAATTGCATACTAGGGTTTCATGAACTACAATTGCATGCTATAACTACGGTTGAGAAGTTATGAGATGAAACACATGTACATGTACGAATTGAAAACCAACTAGGGTTTTGTGAACTACAATTGCATGCTATAACTATTGTTGAGAAGTTATGATATGGAACTAGGGTTTTGTGACCTCTTTAAAAGCTATGAGATGGAAGTAGAAACAGATGTATATGTACAAATCCAAAACCAACTAGGATTTCATGAACTACAAATTGCATGCTATAACTAGGGTTGAGAAGTTATGAGATGGAAATATGGATTTATGAGCTCTTTACAAGTTATGAGATGGAAAAGAGAAACACACCTATGGTTTCATGAACTACCATTGCATGCTAGGGTTTCATGAACTACAATCTCGTTGAGACTTTCATACTAGGGTTTCATGAACTACAATTGCATACTAGGGTTTCATGAACTACAATTGCATGTTAGGGTTTCATGAACTACAATTGAATACTAGGGTTTCATGAACTACAATTTCATGCTATAGTTTCATGAACTACAAATTGCATGCTATAACTAGGGTTGAAAAGTCATGAGATCGAAGTAGGGTTTTATGATCTCTTTACAAGTTATGAGATGGAAAAGAGAAACACACCTACGATTTCATGAACTACCATTGCATGTTAGGGTTTCATGAACTACAATCTTGTTGAGACTTTCATACTAGGGTTTCATGAACTACAATTGCATACTAGGGTTTCATGAACTACATAATTGTTGAGACTTTCATACTAGGGTTTCATGAACTACAATTGCATACTAGGGTTTCATGAACTACAATTGCATGCTAGGGTTTCATGAATTACAATTGCATACTATGGTTTCATGAACTACAATTGCATGCTATAGTTTCATGAACTACAAATTGCATGCTATAACTAGGGTTGAAAAGTTATGAGATGGAAGTAGGGTTTTATGATCTCTTTACAAGTTATGAGATGGAAAAGAGAAACACACCTATTGTTTCATGAACTACCATTGCATGCTAGGGTTTCATGAACTACAATATCGTTGAGACTTTCATACTAGGGTTTCATGAACTACAATTGCATGCTATAACTAGGGTTGATAAGTTATGAGATGAAACACATGTACATGTACAAATTGAAAACCAACTAGGGTTTTATGAACTACAATTGCATGCTATAACTATTGTTGAGAATTTATGATATGGAACTAGGGTTTTGTGACCTCTTTAAAAGCTATGAGATGAAAGTAGAAACACATGTACATGTACAAATCCAAAACCAACTAGGCTTTCATGAACTACAAATTGCATGCTATAACTAGGGTTGAGAAGTTATGAGATGGAAATATGGATTTATGAGCTCTTTACAAGTTATGAGATGGAAAAGAGAAACACACCTACGGTTTCATGAACTACCATTGCATGCTATGGTTTCATGAACTACAATTTCGTTGAGACTTTCATACTAGGGTTTCATGAACTAAAATCACATACTAGGGTTGAGAAGTTATGAGATGGAAGTAGGGTTTTATGACCTCTTTACAAATTATGTGATGGAACTAAAATGGTATGGTATGTTGTATGTTAGTATGGTATGGTATGTTAGTACATGGTATGATGTTAGTATCATAGGGTATTGTAGGGTATGGTATGGTATGCTAGTATGGTATGGTGTGTTAGAATGGTATGATGTTAGTATCATAGGGTATTGTAGGGTATGGTATGGTATGCTAGTATGGTATGGTGTGTTAGAATGGTATGATGTTAGTATGTTATGGTTTGTTATATTAGTTGGTAGGGTTTCATGAACTCTTTACAGGTTAAGAGATGGAAGTAGAAACACATGTACATGTACAAATCCTAAACCAACTAGGGTTTCATGAACTACAATTGCATGATATAACTTGGGTTGAAAATGGCCCTCCCCCTCATGTTTTCATGGCCCAATGTGTCTAGATATCACTAAGAAAGCACATGTTGTGGCATTATATTATTGATGTACTAGAATATAAGCCAACAACCTGCATAATAAAACTAGGGTTCACATATTGAGACATGGAACTACAAACTAGGGTTTTATGAACTCTTTAGGTTTGAACATTAAATTAGACAAGTTAGTATCATTTAAGTAGAAACCAAATGGCCATATAGCCCTAGGATACACTTACAAATTGAAAACCAATGAGGGTTTCATGAACTACAAATTGCATTCTATAAATAGGGTTCACAAGTTATGAGATGGAACTAGGGTTTTATGACCTCAATAGGGATGGCAAGATAGGAAGTGAGTGGGTAATATAGGAAGGCAAGCAAGTGACCTTAGGCTATGATAAATGGGTAAGAAGGTTATTATGGCTGCCCTAAACATGATATTACCTGTCAGGGTTTCCTCATTGATTATAAATCCCAGTTTATGCATGCTAACCTTTAAACTTCAATTAGGGTAAGGGTTTCCTCATGGATTCTAAACCCTAGGCTATGCATGCTAACCATTAAATCGTTCAAATTGCAACAAGTACAATAGCTCGATAAAATTACAAGTGCTCAACAGATCGTTATAGAAGACACATATTCATGAACTTGTTTCATTTTCTATTTGTCAAGGAAGAACAATTTTAATGGGACGTTAGCTTTATGGGATGTTTTAATTTCAATTATGCATGTGGTTGAAGCATGTTAGTGGTGTTGATGGAATGTTATCATCATATCATACAAAGTCAACCTCTCTTGCAACCGACATAAAAGTATTTCCAGCCAAGCATTTAGCATTATGACAGTCCTATATTTCACTTTTTAGCTAACCAGGACAAAGTTACAATCTTTTTAAGTAAACATCCGTGATAAACAATTTTATAAGTGACAAGTTTCCAAGCCAATGGGACCGTTAAACCAAATCAAATTTCTAGTCAAGTAAAATGTCTTATGACAGTCCAAGATGTAATTTCCAGTCAAGTAAAATGTCTTATGACAGTCCAAGATGTAATTTCCAGTCAAGTAGGAATGATAAGAAGTATATTCACTTGGATTTTGATGACACAATGACTTGCAAGCAATTCAAGGACTTTTCTAGTATTTTGCCAAGTTATGGCTGTTTATATACCACTGTCAAATTTGTTTAAGTATCACTAGGAATGATTGTTTATATACAGTCCCTTTAGCATGTCTTTGTGCTACTTTAAATTGGGTTATGGATAAATTTGAGGTAAGGCGTTAGTGAGTGGGTAAGATAGGAAGGCAAGGAAGTGACCTTAGGATATAATAGGTTGGTAAGAAGGCTATTAGGGCTTCCCTAAATAGGATATTACAGTGAATATGTTAGGGAAGCTTAGGATGAGTTAGTGGTGTTCTAGGGCTGTCCAAAATGGATATTACAGTCAGAGATATAGGGAGAGTCATGGGGGTCTAAGTAGTGTGGAAATGAAAGGAATAAGCCTTGATTTAGAGAGAGGGAAAGGTAGGAGTCTAGGGCAAGGGTTTTAGAAAGGGTTAGGCTAGAATAGAATGGTTTAGGTGTGTCTTATGGGTGCCTAATAGGTAGTATTACAGTCTAGTTTGATAGACAGTCCTAGGGTTAGTAAAGGATAGAAAATGGAGTAGAAGGCCAAAGGTTAGAATTACTATGTAAATACCAAATGTAGACAAGTTCTTTCTATTGCAATTTGGACAATGAATAAGACTGTATTTTTATGCATTTGTGTATTTTTTTGTTAACTAACCTACAATGTTAATTTTTTTATGCATTTTATTATGAAATTATGGACTTTATTGCTTCGTCAACAATAAGTATTGCAAGCGCATCATTTGTGAACTACTATTGTAAAGAAGTACAAAATGATATATTAATATAAAGAAATATCCCATCATATAGAAAATATGGCAACTCGTGCCGTATACAAAATATGGCAACTCATGCCCTATACAAAATATGGAAACTCATGCCGTATACAAAATATGGCAACTCGTGCCCTATACAAAATATGGCAACTCGTGCTAAAATGCCACATAATGGATAGTGTACATAGGAGGATCTCTCAATCCTCCTTCCCACCCTCGGAGCTTCTAGGTCCAACTCCCAAATCGATCTTCCTCTTCTTCGAGCTAGAGGAAGCTCTGTTCACTCGGTTGCTTCGACCACCTCCCCCTGGAATCTGAAATGAAAAAAATCAAATGTCAACTCCTACAGGAAATTATACAAGTATAAAACACAATTTAAATATCAAAATTACATTTTCAAATTTTAAATAGATCACCTGAGACAAGACCATAAGTGGTGAGCGAGCTACTCTCCTCCGTGATCCAAGTCTCTCAGCAATGCCACCCTGCAACATTTAAATAGTAAGATAACTCATACAATTTACTGCTATGTTAATTTTCATTAATATTGAATGAGATTTTCATAAACTAATCAATCTCACTGTGAACACACCAGGATGGTCCTGGGGGCTGGAAGGTGGAGCAATCGACTACTTCTCAGGGGTGCCAGGTGGAGCAGTGGGCTGTACAACCTGCTCTGATGCTAGGGTGGATGGAATAGCGAAGGATGTAGCCACATTGATGTTGGCTACAACACTAGGGGGCACAGTGGGAGAGGGCGTGGACTGGAGTGGGTGAAGTGGTGATGTATGACGATAAAGTCCAACTGGCTGTAGAATGGAATGGGCCACCCTGGAAGAGCTAACGAGGGTGGTGGGGGAATATGGAGGAGGGGGATGAGGTCTAGGATGGGGTGGAGGGATGGGTGAATGTGGATGGATGGTATAATGTGGTTAGAGGGGGGAGGGTGGAAACATAGGAAACTGCAAGGGAGGGGGTGGATGGGTGGAGCGGGGGGGGGAGCTGGATGGAAGTGTAGTGGTGGGTGGGAGGAAAGGGATGGATGGAACAGGGGGGGGAGGGATGCAGGGAAAGGGACATGTATTCCAGGGGCTACACCTAGCATATATGGTGGGAAAAAGGCAGTCGATGCAGAGATAGTGACACCGATGTGCCTATGTGGTGGGACCTACATACATATTCATGTCATCGTGTATTAGTACATAAAAAATATAACTATACGAATCTAAGCCATCAAAACTGAAATTAAATTTATACTTTATTACAGGATACATGCTCATGAGGGGATCTGCTGATCCCTGGTGGGGATGGTTGGTCACTCAATCCTACAAACACCTGTTCATTTGCACAAAAATATTTAGATGCAATTAGTAAATATTAACTAAATACAGGCCAACAATTTAAATAAATATGCAACGATTGACATCCAATTACTACTAACATTAAATTGAATTACTGAAAGAAAACTACCTCTGTGTATGCTATTGCGATGTCCCCAGTAGCTACCATGGATCCATCTAGGTTGAAGGAACCAACATCCTCCCATCCATGTGTTGGAGACTCAGCACTGAATAGCTGTACATTAAAAAAAATCAAGTCATCAACATCTGATTCTAAGTTAAATTTATTAGAAATTATGACATTAAATAAAACAATGACTAACATGGTGTAGGTAGCTCTGTGTGCCATGCTCCTGCGTGGGAGCCTGGCATGGATTCCCACAATGAGAACAATGATGTGGCATTGGTTTCATCGATCTAAATGGATGCACTTGGATACCACCTGTATCTTCTCTCTCTCGCTCGCCACCAGTAGACCGTGCAGAAGTGTGTCTCTCGGGGGGGTCCTGCTCGCTCTGCGAGGACATAGCCACAAATTCGGTATGCCTGAGAAGGTGTCATGTGGCATGTCTGACGGACTCATGGATATCATCTAGCCTGCTACCTAACCTAGGGGGTTGAGGAGGTAGGTTTGGCTCTCACCTAGGTGCAGTAGGTCCTTTGAGTGGGTTTCGGTGGGCATGAGGTTGATCTTGGGCTAAGCCAAAACCAACGCCCTAGAACTCAGTGATGTCGAAGTAGTTCACATGGAACCCTAACACAAACTCAGCCCATAGTTTCCTGAGAAAATACCGTGGGATCTCAACATTGTTGCATGGAGGCTTGTCGAATACCATGAACCATCTCTTCCTCCAGTTTTCTCTCCATGGCTGGTAATTACACCAGTCCATGCAAACTCACCTCTTCCTCACATCTGGAGGTTGTCTTTTTCTAGGATCTGTAAATTTGCTCCACAGTTGGGATTTTGTGATATTCAGGTTTTTAATATCCTCTTTGGACATACCAGTGCTATAATGCTCTCTCATTTGAGCCCTATATTCGCTCAAACTGGTTATCTCACTATGGGCAATGTTGATAGATTCTATAAGGTTTTGTATTAATGTGGCAAGGGAAACCGGAGAGGGTTCCCTCGTGTTCTTGAATTCATCACTAAAAATTCTTAATTGGTTTAAATCCTCATGTAATTCATCTTCGAGGTTTTCTTCGTTTAATTTGGAGTTTGGGTCCTCTGTTTGGTTTGTTTCATTCATTTCTTTGGATGGTTCATTGGTATTGGTCATTGTGGTTAGGTAATTTGTACCTGCAGTATCAACATTTTCCCATTTCAATTGATTTTCAATTTCTTTTTAATTTTGTATTTTATTTTAAAAACAATAAAAAAAATGAAATAAACAAAAAAAATTGCATTCCTACTCTATTTACCTTACTCCAGCATCGTTTTAGGTGATTTGCACAAGTTGGTTGGGCTCCTTGGGGGTCGAAATTGTAACACCCCAATTTTGACCCCGTTGCATTAAATGTACATGATGTATATATTGTAATTAATCATGGTGCAGAGCTAAAGGAAAAAGGCCCACCATCGATTTGCCTATGTTATGTTCGGCAATTGAAAATGTTGTTCATGGTATATTGTGATATACGGCACATATTAGTTTCAACATCATGTAAATATGCATCTTTAATTAAATAACCCAACCAGCTATGTTCGCAGAAACTAAATTGAGAAGGGGCACGATTATCACAAGGATAAGGGGGGGGGATGTCAAACCTTGAGCCATGAGAGAAAATCCATGTGTCACCACCCTGTTTTGATTTTCCCATCTTTCCTTGTTTTATTAAACCACCACCATTAAACAGTCTGCTGAGTAGTTCAGGTAGTTATTGTTTGGGAGTGGGGGTGGCAGGATTGTCAGTCCTTGCCCACCCGCACACTCCACCAGTAATGGAACCTCACGTTGGGAAAAGGAAGTGGACTCTCTCCACTCTCTCCACGACGGTGTTGAAACACTCAAGCTCTTTCGACTATGCGCTCTCTCCATTATCTGTTCATCCTCACGCAGGGATGGGAGTCTGCTCATTCTCACGCATAGGCATCTTTTCTGTTTGACCTCATGCAGCTAGAAGGGGAGCTGCTTATCAGTTTTCATTCACATTTTTCCACAGAGGCGAATCTGGTGTGTTTTCCCTCTGTATTTTGGGGTCTGGTGCAAGTTTCCTCACGTACAGGTTGAGAGTTTGTATCTTCTTCCCCGGTGCGGCCTGTGTAAGTCTTTTTCGATTGCTTTGTTACCCAGGACGGACTGTTGTTTTCCCCATGTCATGAGCTGTGTTTACTGATACGTTTTGGGACTGTTGTAATTCGATTGGGATTCATTTTGGCCATGATAGGGCCAATAATGACTCAAGAGTTGTTTTCCCTATTTAAGCTGTAACCGCTGAATGATTGCATGCGTGCAATGGTTGGTCTTCGGACTGTGTTGGGAGAAAGGATGGGGGCTTGTGTTGCTTGATAAACCTGGTGTGTTTGGAAACCACATAGGTAGAGCTAGAGGGCTGGCTTTCTTCTCCACAACCCCTGAATAGCACTAGAAGGGAAGTCAGGGCCTGAGGGACTGTGTAGCAGAGAAGGGACTGATTACTTGTGTTGGGTGTGTGTTGGTGTCTTAGAAGTCAGGATAGCTCTAGTGTGGGTGTCCCTAGCTATGTAATGAGCTCACCAGCTTATCATTTAGCCTTTCCCAACTCCTGGATGGCCTGATAAACCTAACCATGTTGGATTGGCTGTCTTGTTGATGGCCTAATAAACCCAACTGTGTTGGCTTGGCTGTGTTTTGTGTATCCTTGGCTATGTGTAAGCTTGCTTGTTCCTTATTCCTTAGAGAATCATGCCCAGCTTGGGGGTGGCAGCATTGCTGAGAGATTAAGGAGCACGCTGGCCTATGGTTGGGTGGAACTTTGCAGCGACGTAGCTGGTTGCGGAACGAGTTCTTCATAAGATAAGTAATCTTGTCTATTCTACTCTTGCAATCATTTTACTGTTAATGAATATGGTGAACATGTTGAATGCTTGTATGAACGTATGTTTGCTTCCACTGTATGATAAATGATCATGTATGCATGTTCTAGTTCAAAGCATTTTGTTTCAATATTTCTGCATTTTATGAATGCACATGTTCATGGGGCTGGTGGCCCGGATGGTTAACACCATGGTAGCGTCCTCTTCGCTGGTCGGAGGGTCGGGAACGTTACAGAAATCGTCTCCTTGGGGTCGAATTCGGCTCCTCCTTGTGCGCTCACGGGTTGCAAAACAATACAAACTATTTTTTTAATACACAGGGACACACGCGCGTCCCTGTTTTCTATCGCGCCCAACCCGTGCGTGGCCAAATGCGCGTGCACGTCCTGAGGTGCGTGCATGCTCTTATTTCCCACACTAGCAATATGGCATGGATGTTCGTGAGTCCGAAGTGGAAGCGCGTGCATGCATCTGCTAGGTGCGTGCGCATTGTTGATTTAGCCTGTTTGTGTGTTCCCATTGCATCATAATTCGGTAGCAGCTTCATGCGGGCGCCCAGACATCCAAATATTCAAAAAATTCAAGATATGAAAAGGATAAATAAATGATTGGAAATCATAACTTAGAGACACTAAATCTTAATTAAAATTAGAACTTAAAGCAAAAGAAAAATAAGATAGTTAAGAGAGACCTAAGTGTGCAATTGATCAAATTTTTGAAAGAAATAACTATTTTTAGAGTTGAAATTTGAAACTATGATGATACCATGAAAGATAAAAATTTAATTGATTGGATATAAGAAGTAAAAATGTGTTTTCAACATGACAATGTAAAAGCACCCAAGGTGAAGTTTGTTTCCATGAAGTTGAAGGCGGATGCAATTTTATGGTGAGATTTTGTACAAAAAGATGGAATAGATAACTAGCACAACCACAAGTCAAGTGGCTGGTGTTCAACGATAGGTGTAGCTAGCCACTTAGTTTTGTTTTTTATTATTTTGTTAGGAACGAATGTTACAACATCTTCCCATAGCCCCTCTTGGCACACAATTACTAAACATTAAACAAATTATGGTAAATATCAATTTAAGGTATAACATAAATATTAAACTAAGAAAAAAAAACAAATAATTATAGATTTATAGATTTATAGATTTATAAGTAATTAAATAGTGAATTTTTAATTGAAGCTTATTTAAATCTTAATCATGCCGATAGACATTTAGATGTTATCTAACATTTTGGACTTTCTTGAGCGCATCAAGCAGATTAACCCAAGACAAGTGTAACAAAATTAACCCAAGTGTAACAAGTGTACAACAAGGATTCATTTCATGGTGGCTGTATATTGTTATGCTTTAATGCATCTTGATTAATATTTAAATAATTCACTTAAAGGGTGGTTAAAGAAATGGGTAGTATTTTTTTTTGTGCTTATATCAACTCTAATCATCTGGTATGAATAATGGACTTAAATGATTCCATCACAAATCAAATTTAAAACTTGATAAGAACTTACTAAGAGCATGTTGAAATTGTATTTTGATTTTCTTATTGTGAATGATTTCATCCTCAATAGAAACTAAGAAACTAAGAAGCAATGTTTACTTTACTATTAATATTAGAATTTGAATATCGCACTCTATGTAATAACCTAAAATTTCACATTCAAATTGAAATAAGCAACCATTAATAAGAAAATTTGAGTAGAAGAAATCGAAATGTTAAAGGAAGAGGACGTTGATGAAAAGGAAATTGCGGAGGAAAATGTTTTTCAAAGGAAAAGTAGGAAGGTATTTTCCTAGATGTTACAAGGGTGATATCAATGACATTAGATGACATAATGTATTGAGAATCAAAATAATGGAAAAAAGAACTGAAGTAAGGGAACATGTAGCTCAAGTAGAGGAGTCTTTTGATGTTGAAAAAATTACAAAGATTCAACATTTAAAAACAAAATTGCATGTTCAAAAAGGTGTTCGACAAGCCAAAGAAGAAAATTGTTGATAAACTAGAGCATATAATGAACATATTTAAGCAAAAAGTATAATAAAGGGGTGTTGTAATGTGATTATTGATGGAGGAAGCACTGAAAACTTGGTATATATAAAATTGATACAAAAGTTGAATTTGAAATTAATTTGAAAAGTTGAATGTGAAAGGAAATATATACAACCAATGTTGTTTAATGGTCTAAAATGATTCCATCACAAATCAAATTTAAAATTTGATAAGAACTTACTTAGAGCATGTTGAAATTGTATTTTGATTTGTTTATTGTGAATGATTTCATGCTCAATTGAAACTATGTTGACCTCACTATTAATATTAGAATTTTGAATATCATGATGTATGTAATGACCTAAAATTTCACATTCAAATTGAAATAAGCAACCAATATTTTCTTATTATAGATGAAACATATCAAATCTCTCTTAAAATTAAAGAAAAGTTGAGTAGAAGACATCAAAATGTTAAAGAAGAGGAGGTCGATGAAAAGGTAATTATAGAGGCAAAGGTTTTGTAAAGACAAAGTAGGAAGATATTTTCCTACATGTTACAAGGGTGATATCAATGACATGAGATGACATAATGTCTTGAGAATCAAAATGATGGAAGAAATAACTGAAGTAAGGGAACATGTGGCTCATGTAGAGGAGTCTTTTGATGTTGGAAAAAAATTACAAAGATTCAGTAATTTAAAAAAATCACATGTTCAAAAAGGTGTTCCACAAGCCAAAGAAGAAAATTGTTGAAAAACTAGAGCATAGAATGAACATATTTAAGACAAAAAATATAATACAAGCGGTGTTGTAATGTGATTATTGATGGAGGAAGCACTGAAAACTTGTGGTATATATAAAATTGATACAAAAGTTGGATTGGAAATTAATTTGAAAAGTTGAATTTGAAAGGCAATATACACAACCAATGTTTTTTAACTGTCTAAAATGGTTCCATCACAAATCAAATTTAAAATTTGATAAGAACTTACTAAGAGCATGTTGAAATTGTATTTTGATTTGCTTATTGTGAATGATTTAGTGCTAAATAGAAACTAAGAAACTAAAAGGCAATGTTGACTTTACTATTAATATTAGAATTTTGAATATAGTGAGTGGGAAAATCAAGTCATTGTGGTAAAATGTACAAATATTAACAAAATTAATATTTACTTTATCTCAACTAGTGATATTAAATAACAAAAATGCATGGTTCCAACCAAAAGATTTCAATATTCTTGAGAAAGTTCTAGGTATAAGATATGAATGAAACTAGTAGTTGAATTCTAACAATCACTAGGATTTGTAAAAAAAATAAAAAAATCTATACAATTAATGTTGTTGATAAATTGTCCAAAATAAATCAATCATATCATAGTCTAGAAGAACTTATTAATGAGATGTTGAAATTTCTTTTTTATTTCTTTATTGTGAATGATTTTATGTTGAATAAATAATTGCAATATAGCAAGAAATGTCCATCTTTTTATTATTGATCTTATTGTAAATGTTAAAACTTTGGATATCTTAAATGAGAAATTCAAGTTATTGGGTGAAATGTGCAAATATTAAGAAAGTAGTTCATCTCTAGCATAAGATATCTCACTAATATCTATACTTTCTATACATGTAGTATTCAATGCATAAGACACATGCTTGATATGGACATGATTTCAACTTCTAACTAGATATCTCTACTCTCTATATGCAATATACAATTCATGCTTGAGATTGACATGATTTCAACTTCCTTCTTAGTGTATTGATAATATAGGACTCTAAGGTGGTATTTTCAATTTGTAAACTAATAAAATGGGAAAAATAATTTAAAGGCGACAACAAAAATGTCAAATTTGCATATTGAAGTTTGAAACCTAGTTGTATAGACATTGGCTCTAGAAATTCTAATAATATTGAACTTATAATATTTTAGCTTGTTGAATATATATTAATTTAATATGCAAAAATAACTCCAAACAATTCTAATATATAAATCAATTAAAAAATAAAATAAAGTAGGTTAAGTACATAATTTATTTATTACTACTGTATTAAAAAAAATAAAAAATATATGAAACAAAAAACGAAAAAAATAAAATTTGTTAAAAAAATTCTTATTGCATACATACCCTAGTTTATGGAAAAATACCACTTTATTTTTCAGAGTAAATGTCTAAATTAAATGACATATCCTTTCTTATTCCACTAGCAACCATAGGTCCCATGCACATCATTCTTTTAATTAGAAATATCATAACAAAATCCTTTTTTTTATATTTTGTTTCCAATGATAATATCATTTTCCTTCACTTTCTCTAAGAATTTTAAAATTTTATATAAAAAAATTACAACCCATTCTCCCTAATTAGCAACTGTACATGAAAATCTAACAACAACCTATTTGAACTGCTATATTATTTATTATGGAAAAAGTATTTAGCTAACCAGGAACATAGTTGTTATTATATATAATTGTATATAAAAAAATTACAACCCATTCTCCCTAATTAGCAACTATACATGAAAATCTAACAACAACCTATTTGAACTACTATATTATTTATTATAGAAAAAGTAGAAAAGTATTTAGCTAACTAGGAACATAGTTGTTATTATATTTACATATATTTCTGTAAATAACAATATCTTTAAAAACAAACAGAAATATCGTTGAAAACAGAGAAGAATGGTCACTAAGAGTGTTGTTAGTTAACGCAACCAAGGAGATGGTAATGGCCACTGAGAGTGTTGTTAGTTAATGCAACCAAGGAGATGTTAATAGCCACTGAGAGTGAATGAAACTGGAGCACAATCATTAGTTAACGCAACCAAAGAGATGTTAATGGCCACTGAGAGTGGATGAAACTGGAGCACAATCATGGCCATCGAAAAGAAATGAAAAACAAATGAAATGACTGCACAATGTGGCCACCGAGAAGGAGTTACACTACTCCATAATGCCACAGTTACTGAGAGGAATGGATGAAACAACATAGATTTATCCATAATGACCGTGAGAATTCTTTTGTTTCCACACCTCTGATCGTTGTGGTAACGCTGCCCAAAATCTCTTCGAATTAAAATAAATCGGACTCTGTTTCTTTTAGATGGTGGTTGATCTTTAACACAGTTCAATCTTTGTTCTTGTTTTTATTAATGGTTTTACTATCTTACAATGCTCCAACCAAGAATAATGAATATCATGGGAGATGGTTTTTATTTATATTAATCCCTTGCTTGGATATCGGTACAACAATCCTACACAGCATGACTGATCCAATCCATCTAACGATAACATTGAAGAATCTCCTGTCTTTTGTCAGATTGATCAGTGATAATGTCGGATTGATCAGTGATAATGTGACAGTTTTTCGGTATCCCCCTAAGAACCTTTCAACCCATTATTTTCCCATCTTCACCATATCTCTCCCAAACTTCTTTCTCCGAGCGGAAGGATATTTGGAGTTCATCTTTAGCAATATGGTCGTCACCTTTTGCAGCATAATCTCTACAAATGAATATTTGGAGTTAATCAGCTGTAGCAGCATTTTCGCTGCAAATGAAAAATCATTTGACATGAAAAGATCCATGCAATGGAACCCTACCCTAGATGCCCTGAAAATATTACCAAAGTTTTTCGAGTAATAGGGTAAGTGAACCAAAGCGTCTGAATTTTTTTCAAGGACTCCACCGCATAGGAAAATCCCTGGCTTGGGGACAGGTACAATAAACTTGCACAGCATGAGTGACCCAATAAGCGATAATATGGAGTTGAACAGGAAAACCTCAGTCGACGCAGTCAGGGAACCTCAGTAGCGACTAGCCAGTGGAGTAGTTTCATGTGGGAGGTACTGGACTGATGGAGGGAGGGAAGGTTTGATTTGAATTCAAAACTGATTTTGCATGAACCTCCAACTGGAAATAATTAATGGAGGATATAAACTCATGTCATGCTGCATAGAAGGATCTTCAAGATGGTGGCGACCGGATCCACTGGCACTTCGCGCTAGACTGCAACGGGGAATGGGAACAAGAATGGAGACTCGGTGAGGACACCGAGGTTGCCAAAACATGACTGGAGAAGGTTTATTGGACATCTCAGCAAGGCAAAACCGTCGCTTCTTTAGACAACCTCAACTAACTCGTCGTTCATTAACCTGTCTTTTCATTCTTTTTAAAGTAAGTATTATATATATTTTTAAGTTCTGGCATGCAAATATCTCAATTTTTTCATGTTACATGAACAACATTCACAAACGTTACTCAAGGTTTCCAAATGTTTCAGGTTATCCCAACGCTATAGGTTTCCACATTTAAGGTTGAGTTTCCATCTTTAAAAAAAATTAATAAATTTGCTACCATCTTTTGGTTTTCTTATATCAAAACAGAGGTTCACTTAATATTTTGTGGCAAGATTTTCTTACATAAAGGAGTGAAAATTTACTTGTAAACTCTCATCAGGTCCAAAAGAAAATTATGAAGTGTTAGAGAAAAATACTATTAACAATAACCCGAATCCTTATTTTAAAGTGTGTCTTTAACTAATTTGAACTATTCACACAAAACATACAATCATAAATTTCACATACACCTCCAATTGAGGTGATTCTTGCAGTGTTGGGAAGGTCCTTCTGGGAAGGTCCTTCTGTGTAGGATATTGTAACACACTTAGAACTGAAAAATAAATATTTATTATTTATTTCAAAAACATTGTGTTAAATTTATTGTAAAGTTTTATGACCAAGTTGGTCAAGAAAGACTGTAATTGAAGAATTATTTATTTTAATAATTAAATAGAAGAGACACCTATCCAAGGAAGACTATTGAATGAGTGTTCACTGGCCCACTAGAAGGAATGAACAGCTGTAAAAGACTGGTTGACAAGTGACAGCATTAGCATTTAACTTTCTAGTTGTTGCAGGAAGCATAATCCCTAAAAATGTGGTCATTTTTCCTGAGAGGGGGAACTAAGATGGTGGTTCATTTAAATCCAAAAATGACCCAAAGAGCTAGGCAATCTTATAAATACCATCAAATTGAGCAAGAAGCTCACTACTCATTATGTTTCAAGTGAATGTACCTTGTGATTGCTGTAAACTGAAAAAGTCAGGAACACGAGGAACTTGATGAGGGGATAGCTAAAGTGGAATTGCCAAGTTAAGTCTCCTACTGAGTGCTGAGTTATAGGAAGTTGTTGTGTGGGTTATTATCAAGTGATCTTCGTCCTAGTGGTTCAGTTAACAGGCTCGGGGGTCCTAAGGAAGTAATCTTGGCTGCTTCAGGAAAATGTTGGGTGGAATAGTCTCATTTGGGTGTTTGTCCCCCTCTGCAAAATTATCCAGGTTCTAATTGCCGTTATGTACTTTTGATTTAATTCTATAGATGTATTCTTATTTATATGAATGCTAAGTAGCTGCACAATTTAATAATAGTTTGTGGTTATTATCTATGATTTGTACTTCTATCTGGGAGTGATTTTTATTATTTTAAAAAGAGAAACCTCCATTTAGTTTAGTCAAAATAAAGGTTTAAGGTTTACTAATCTAAGTATCTCTGTTAGATTAGTTTCAACTTAATGATGGTTTTTCCTTCTCTCCTTATAATAATCATAGTGCTATATATCAGTTATCTTAATCCCTTGTTTTGCTGAAAACCCTATAAAGAAACCTATTGCAGGGGTTACTATAATATATATATATATATATCTACTTCTTGAGACATATAAGTAAATATATAAAAAACTGATAATATCCTAATGAGGATAAAACTCGTAAAGAGTTTTATAAGCTAGTTATATAGTGCTTATTTTAAACGAAAACAATGCTTATGTTAAACATACCCAGGGTGTTTAAGTTTGTAATAGAAAATATACATAGTATACACGTTTATATATATCTCAGGTTAAAGATTCACAAAATTAACCCATTTTAACTTCAAATTGGAATCTTTAAGTAAACCATTTTGTTGTTCAGATCTAATCCTAGTTAAAGTAGATAAGCAAAACTTTAAAACAAGGTAATAACTAAGCTAGGTTTCAAATCTCACACATAAATATTTCTTGTTAAGGCGACATGGCCAGTTTCTTGTAAAAACATTAATGTTAAATACCAAATTGAGATTATCGATAGACCACAACACTAGTTACAAGATGTAGGTGTTATAGCTGATATACAAACTGGGACATCTCTGTGACACAGGAGGCATCGACAGAGGCTCCATAGGGACTTGGAAGCTTAACTAGTCGATGGAGATAAACTCAGATAAACGAGTACAACTCCTAAGTCAAACTATAAAGCTATTTAATTCTTTTTTCAAGCTTTTTAAATAATTGAAAAAGTCCAAAAAAATCAAAAAACCAAAAAGCCGGACATGAAAGATGTTATCTGTGGCAGCTGTCAAGTCGTGTCGCCTTTGAACAGAGCACTGTATATCACATCCATTGGTTGGGTTATAGTTTGACTTAGGAGTTGTACTCGTTTATCTAAGTTTATCTCCATCGACTGGTTAAGCTTCCAAGTCCCAAGGGGGCTTCACTTATTGACCAATATCCTATCACATTAGTTCATATTGTGGGTTTTAAAATTATCAAAAATTGAACCAATATATTGCAGGTATTGGGGGGGATGAGGGGTTTAAGGTGGGGGTGGGTAGGGTGGTTTATAAGGATTGAGGTATAAAAAGGGGTGGGGAGGAGGTTTTAAGTATTGGGAGGGGGTTTCAACAAAAATAATTTGGGGAAATATCTCTGGAAATTAAGGGTATTCTTTAATATCCCATGATCACACGTGATATGTGAGAGGTTCATAAAGTGAAGTCCCCGTGCCAAGTCCCTATGGAGCCTCTGTCGATGCCTCCTATGTTGCAGAGATGTCCCAATTTGTATATCGAGTCTATGTTACCTTCATTCAGTCACCATATGCCGTTATGCTCTTGTTCGAAGGAAGTTGAAGCCCGAGTCGGCCATTCCTCAGTTATCTTGACTTTGCATGTCGGCCATTCCCTGTACAGTTACTGGTTCGTGTACCTCATGATCGAGTCTTTTCACATTAAACAACTTTGCTGAGTACCTTGTGTTGGATGAGGGGGGATGCCTTAATGCCATCCTTCCAGCGTATTTCATCCCATCGACTTTAGATCATTTATTCTGGGATTGGAATCTAGAGTCATTCTGAGTGCCTTGAGACTTGCAGTAATCAGTGGCAGGTTCTCTCGCCATCGACAGTTTTTGGGAATACATCAATGTCCCTTGATCGATGGATCCTCTCAAGTGTTTGACCTCAACACATTTATTCACACTTGTTAGTTTGCACTCTAGTACCTTGATTCCCATTTTCATTATCGGTGGGTGATCTCGTGTCTGTTAACGGTATACATTAATGACTGGTAATCAGATGATGGACTACTATGTTCGACCTCGACACCTCTATTCGCATAGTAGGACATGTACTCGTAGCTGTTTGTGTAGAATACTTTCCAGATTGGTGGCATCTCTTATATGCTACTGCCTTGATCGTGCCAGTGTTCATGAGATTTTAGCTCTCGTGACTTGATTCGAGTATATGTCAGATATTTCCAGCCACTATGGAGATCTTAATCAGTTATATCTTCAGCCATTATGGAGATCATGGTCCTTTGTATATCTTCATCATGGAGATTCTGATCTATGTATATTGTACGTGGCGATGACCACATATGTGATATCATGTATCATGCCTATCCATGGCCATTGTACTCTTATGTATCTGGGACTGCTATATGTATTTGCAGTTATATGCAGAGTTGTATTATTGTACTATGCTGATTGGGTGGCTGGTCTTCCATTTGGGATCCTTTATCACTCCACTTCTGGGATGGACTTATAATGTATTTTGGCCATTGTATGACCCCTCTGACCTCACACATTAGGGGGCATCTGTTATAGCTGATTTCACCACTCCAGGTGAATCACACTTTGTATGGCCTTCCCCTGTCTCGCTGCAGACTCCTTAGACCCTATGGACCACTTTTTGTCCTTTGATGTTTCCTTGATCATCCCTAAAAACATGTGAAAAATGATACACGCGACTTTTAAACCTATAAGCGCATATATACGCGGGTTTGATCACTAAAACTGCGTACATCGAGATGTGTACAAAATCCAAATCCTTTTGGAGTTTTCCTTGACATGGATCCGACTCATTTGACTCCTGGCCTTCCCTACGCCTTGAGATCGCTCGGATTCGACCTGTCATTACCCCTTTGAAAAGCTATATAAGGAACCCCTTGGTACATTGAAGGCAAAAGAGAGAATTAAGAGCAAAGAAACTATAGTCCATTGTTGCCGGAACTTATGCTTGAGTCTGCATCCCTTTATCCCTTGGAGCACTCTTGTGTTCTTCCCAAGCTTGTCGTTTGCTTGTGAGCTTGCTATCTAGTGATGGAGGATTGAAGTGGTGGAGGCCCAAGTGGGGGATTCAGTTTCTCCGGTTCGCAGACGTGCCAACAGAGGTTGTATCTTGTAATCTATGATTTATATTAATAGAAATATCTTTTCCTGTCCAATAATGTGTGTTTGAATGAATATTTTATCCATTGGATTATGTCAAACGCTTATACATTATTGATTATATATGTTAGAATATATCTAACACCATGATATATAGAATGCTTGTATTGTTTACTTGTTGTTGAGGAAGTAATCTATCAATTCAAGCTGAAGTTGGAAAGCTCAACGGGGATCTACTTCAACCATCTAGAATAAGGTACAAGGTCTGATCCTTTAGTGTTAGACATTTAATTTCTATTGCATATTGGAAATGATTGATTTCTGGAGTCAAGCTGTCTGTTGTGGTACCCCAAGCCATAGGAATTTCTTTCCGTAACAGCAGGCCGGATTGGTATTGTCTTCTGCAACCTATTTACTTACAAAAGAAATTATAACAACCTTAGAGCTTAATTCTTTTCACTTTAAAATTGTATTTTTACATCTAACAACTTTAATACTTTTATGATTAAATACAAAACAACTATGTCTATTGACAGAGGCTCTACGACCTTCTCTTAAACCTTTGACATAACCAAAAAACAAAAATAGAGGTTTCACGACTTATCTACAGCCTTAGGGCCTACTAATAATACATTAAATAATTAAATACTATATAATTCAAGATAGGTGTAAAACCCTCACGGGTCTTTCCAAACCATAAAACCATTGTTTAATTTAAATAACAAATTTTCACTATGAGTGGCCTTATGACCTTATCTAAAAATAAACATGACAGTATAAAGGCCTCACGACAACGTTATTATAAGCTTATACAAACTGTAAAAATGCCAAACAGAGTAGAAAATCGAAATGGAGAATATCTATTGCATAAGAGCAGCAATGATATAAATAAAAAGAAGTTACAGTATTACATGGAGTTATATAAGCCCTCACAGGTTCTCACAAAACCATTACTAGAAATAATTAACAGTAGTTATCGTTGACAGAGGCCTTACGACCCTTTTTCCTTACAAACAAGAATGACAATGTAGAAGCCTCATAACCTAAGAAATATTTTAACCTATCTTATATGCAATTTCCCCCCAAGGTTCCATGACCCATTAACTGTTGTTTTTAGGAAATCCACTTGTAAAATCAAAATAACATTTAAATACTATAAATATAAAAGCCTCGCGAGATACATCCATAATCTATTTCTTAAAAGATGAACAATAATAACTTATTGATAGTGGCTATATGGCCCATTAATTTCTTTACAAAAATAAGTGAAACATGTTAATGGCCTCAGGCCACATTACAATATTACAAAATGACGAACTGTAAATAAATTTTACAATTGAGTTTTACAAACAAAAGCCCTCACGGGGTTCAAAACAAATGTATTTACATTCCTGTAGAGACAGTTGAAGGAATTCTCTTACTTCTGAAAAGAAAACAAAAATATTATCCCTGTATTGAAGGACTCCCAGTATAGTCCAAGTTTATGAAAAATGCCTCACGACTACCAAACAACTCATCACTTTCATCGAAATCCAACATAGAGTTAGGCATCTAGACTATGCCTTGAAAAACAAAAACAAGTCAAACCATAGAGCTGTAAAGGGTAGGGTACCAGTCTTACCCGAGCCACAAAATCTCCAACACTTTGTTCCACTTTGGGTGGCAGGGAACATTCTGGGTTTCCTCCTACACATACAAAAACCAGAGGTCAAACATTGATATATATATATATATATATATATATATATATATATATATATGTATGTATACATATATGTATGTATACATACATACATATATACATACATATATACACATATATGTGTATATACATACATATATACACATATATGTACATATATATGTATATATATATATATATATATGTAAAGAAACGATGCAAAGCATAAAAATTGATCTTTATGAGTTACAGAAGGAGAAGGTACCTATCTCGCCAGTATTTGAATCATAACCAAAGATACACAACGAGAAAACATCAAGTAAACAGGAAGAGAGGAAGGGTGTCAAGGGCCAAAGGATTCGGCTTCTCCACCATCGTCTCCATGCAGTGAATGAAACAAGTCGAGCAGACAGAGACTAGAGGAAGTGAACCAAAAGAAATTGAACCCTAAACAAAACTTCATTGAAAAGATCAACACAATCAATGAGATGCATTAAACCCCTAGGGTTTTGCACTGTGCATACTGGCCGCCAACTAGAGCTTCGATTTCTACCATACGTTCTACATGTGAACCAATTTAATACATTTCCTTTGCATATTGTTTCCATATCTTTCTTTTTCCAAGTTTAAGTCAACCGCCGTATCGTTTAAAGGCTAATTTCTTTGGCATAGTTTTCTCCTAGATGGTATTTTTGGATCATATCTTATCATATAGTAAAAGTAGGGCAACTATGATATGGATTTCGATATAGAATATGATTATAGTATAATTATTTTCCAAATCCTTAGTGTCCCATCCTTTTCACCTAGGATGTTGGATACCTTGTAGTTTAGGATTGTTGCCTTTTAGCAAGAAAATTTAATCTTAATCGTGTTCACTTGCACAAAGGGAAAATGAAGGCTTATGTGTTAGACTTAAAGGCTAAGTAATACTATGGCCTTTTCCTTTAATAGCTCTTAGGTAGGACAAAAACTGAAAGAATGAAAACAATTTTACGACAGTGCAACCAACAAAGATGTAAAAGCAGTTAGAACCACAAGTTAGTATCGACCTAAATGCATGACATTGTATCAACATAATATCATAAAAATAGACATGATGTTGAAAAAAACTAAAACTTAATCACGTGAGTCTCACAGTTCAACTAAGGACGTTTTGTTAATTATCGACACAATAGATAAACAGTGAAGTTTAACATCTCTTGTATTTAATCCTAGGAATTTTTGAAAGTTACATATAGTAAATAAAAAAAAAATTATGAATTTTAGGGATGTTATAGATATGGACTAGGAAAAAATGTTTGATTCCTGAAAATGGCTCTAGAAGGTTTAATATGTATTATGACCCCAATTTCCACCAAGAAAGTACTAAAATAGATGAAAAATTATGTACTATGACCAGAACCATATTATGCTCACTCTCTTTTCAAGATAGATTATATTAATGGTATCGAAGGAATATGTTCTTTGTTTTTTTTTGTGAATGTCCCCATGGAAGTCAGGGTACAACAAGTCGGGCCTCAAGATAATTAATCCTAGTGAATCCCTCACTCACCCGACATGCCTCCCATGGAAGATCAAAAGAAATATGATCGAGTAAGACATACTATTGATATGTTGCTTGAAGAAGCCCTTAGACAACAAAGGAATAAGAACATGGATCATTTCACCAAAATCCTTTGAAAATTCCCAATTGTGATAGAGGCACCTTCAACAAGAAGTCATTTTGGTGATACAATTCCTTTGGAATTATAATTTAACTTTTGTATACCATTGTTTGAAGGAAAAAATATATGCCAATGATTTGGGTAAATGGTTAAGTATACTAGAGGGTCATTAAATATGTTCAATTGGTTTTCAACAGTGAAAGGATCACCTTCACACTCCTTAAACCCCTTTCCCATTTCAAATATTGGCAGGACACATACTATGTGAAACAAGTCAAAACTAAATCTAAATCATTTAGGATTGAACACACCTAGTTGGATGTTGTAGATGATTCAAGAATGATTTATACCCCATTGGAAACTACAATGACTAATACATAAGATAGGAAACCTTAAACCTTGTGGTAGTAGAAAGACCATGTAGTGCCAAGGTACACCAATAAATTTCATATATTGCATTCAAAGCTCAATATAAAGGAGCATGATTTCCACTTTGTTCTAACATATAAAGGGGCCTACACAAGCAATTCCAAATAGAAATGTATATTTTGGACATGGACTCTTCACTAGAAGCCACTTACCATATGTTGTTGAGAATCGTAAAAAAATAATGGAAGTATAAGAGAGAGTTTTGGTTTACAAATTAGACACATCAAAATAATGGTAAACGAGGCCCTAACTATAAGAACATATATTAGAGAAAGGATATTGAACCTCAAGAGAACTAGTATAGGACACATAAAAAGCAAAGTAACAGGAAGTTAAAAAAAGACACTAGAAAGTGGCGTGATATCCACAAAATCCCTTTTCACAAAACTTACAAATACCATTCCACAAAATCATTTTTTATTGAAATAAAAGCCTTAGAATATGATTATGACTTGGACAATCCTTTGATAAGTCCAATTGTGATAGAGGAACCTTCAACAAGAAGTCATTTTGGTGATACGATTCCTTTGGAATTATAATTTAACTTTTGCGTACCGTTGTTTGAAGGAAAAATATATGCCAATGCTTTGGGTAAATGGTTAAGTATACTAGAGGGTCATTCAATATGTTCAATTGGTTTTCAACAGTGAAAGGATAAACTTCACACTCCTTAAACCCCTTTCCCATTTCAAATATTGGTGGGACACATACTATGTGAAACAAGTCAAAACTAAATCTAAATCATTTAGGATTGAAAACACCTAGTTGGATGTTGTATATGCTTCAAGAATGATTTATACCATATTGGAAACTAAAATGACTAATACATGAGATAGGAAACCTTAAACCTTGTGGTAGTAGAAAGACCATGTAGTGCCAAGGTACACCAATAAATTTCATATGTTGCATTCAAAGCTCAATATAAAAGAGTATGATTGCCACTTTGTTCTAACATATAAAGTGGCCTACACAAGTAAGTCCAAATAGAAATGTAGATGCTGGACATGGACTCTTCACTAGAAGCCACTTACCATATGTTGTTGAGAATCATAAAAAATTAATGGAAGTATAAGAGATAGTTTTGGTTTACAAATTAGACACATCAAAAGAATGGTAAAGGAGGCCCTAACTAGAAGAACAACTATTAGAGAAAGGATATTGAACCTCAAGAGAACTAGTATAGGACACATAAAAAGCAAAGTAACGGGAAGTCAAAAAAAGACACTAGAAAGTGGTGTGATATCGACAAAATCCCTTTTCACAAAACTTACAAATACCATTCCACAAAATCATTGTTGATTGAAATAAAAGCATTAGAATATGATTATGTCTTGGACTCTCATTTAAATTTGATTTTGATAAGATAAATGAATTATTGGTGTAGAATCTAGAGTCACCATCACTATTGTGAAGGTCTAGATGTAAAAAATACAAGACCATGACAAAGGTGAGCACCTCTTCTATTCATAGTTGCTTGTGAAGTGGACTCCCCTACATTTTATTATTGACATTGGTAGCTAAAATAACTTGGTATTAGAAGAGGTATTCAAAAAGTTGAATCAACATATAATAATACACCTCCATCCATACACCATTTGTTAGATGAGTCAAGGACGAGACATTCATGTTAGTCAGTAATGTCACCTATACTACAACATCAATCCCTTCAAAATGGGGTGACTATGTGATGTTACCACATTTGAAGTTTCTTTTATGTTCTTTGGACAACCATATATACGGAACTGTCATTATTTTTGTGAGTTTAATCCTAATGGTGTCATTATTAGATTTGGAGGTAGTATATATGCTATGCTAGAGGTCTTGCAATTACCACATTATCTCTAATAATTATTAAGTGATGTATGGAGGTAATCTCTTAAACTGGGATATATGTCTTGTTCAAAATGAAAGATCACCATCAACATTAAGGCCTTTACTAGGCGTCCCTCTACACATAATAAGTAGGTTAAGAATATGCTGTAAGAATACAAAGATATATTAGCCTCACTTTTTTTTCCTTGGAAACAAATTCTCATCTAAAATCCTAAGCACTTCCCATCATTTCGAAGATAGTACGTCCTAGTGTAAATCCAACAATGTGTATGTTCCAAGTTCCACTACTTGATAGAATCCAAGAGAGAGGAACCAATGAGTATTCACATAACTTATAGGGATACCTTTGCAATATCAAGAATTCAAGTGGCATGAACTTGTGAGTATTCACCTTACTTATATATGGATACCTTTGCATCATCAAGAAAGCATGAAGTTGATTTGACACCAAGTTCCCCTCTAATTGACAATATAATATACATATGATCTCTTCTAGATAGAAAGGAGATCAAACATTGAATTTAAGAGATAATACAAAAGGGTCACATTAGACCAAGATTCTCACCTAGTGAGATCCCAATTCTTTGGGTTTAGAAGGAGGAAAAGACAAGAAACTCTATATTAATTATAGATCCATGAACAAAATTACAATCAAAACTAACATCCAATTTTCTATATTGATTGTCTTGTCATTTAGCTTAAGGATGTCCAAGTCATTTGTAAGATTGTCAGAAATTCAAGCTATCACCAATTAATAGTAATGAAAAATTATGTGTGAAAAACAACCTTCAAGTGTAAAGAAGGTCTCTTTGGGTGATTGGTCATGCCATTCATCTTGATAGATACCCCATCATCATTCGTAAGGATATGAATTTGATATCTTGCATCCATTCACCAATTCTTTGGTGTTCATGTATCTAGGTGATATCGTCTTGTTTCATAGAACTTCGGAGGATAACTTGAAGCAGTTTTTGCAAGTCTTAAGCACCTTGTATAATCATTGTAAGTTATTTGAAAATCTAGAAAAATACACACGAGCATGAAGAGAATTCAATATATAGGAACTATAATGAATGAATAAATGAAAATTGTTTAGATGTAAAAACAACAAAGACGGAAATCCTCAATATTTTCCATTCCTAAAGGCAATAATGGAGCTCCACAACTTTCCATTAAACTTTAGGTTAGAAATCCTATATCAATTTACCACCTTCATGTCTATCTTGAGATAAAGTATGTATCCTAACGTTTATGTGTTGGGGTGATACTCTTATAATGATTATTATACTATGTAATATACTTTATCATGCAAACAATATAATTAAATGATATTTGGCTTTGGGCCTTTCCACCACTTCTTGATTTCCTGGTTAGTCATTATTTGTTTCAATGGGTATCACAACACCAGGCCCTTGTAACTCCATGGTAATTATACATGGGAAATCTGAGAATAAAAGAATCATCATTGGAGGTGTTGAAGAGGAGCTTCAATATGCACCATTGTTGAGGCTCTATATATTGCAGCAAGCCTAGAAAGTAATTCACTTGGGCATAAGGAATCTATGCTTGAGGGAACAAACAATGGAGCTAGTGATTGAGATTTATGCATATTTCATTATGGATTTCTATTAAGAATTATTATAACATTTTTGGTATGAGTTTGGTATTGGTTTTTGGCTAGTGAATAGGAACATACTCCTTGCTCTTTTGCAAATATAATTTAGTATATGAAGCAAGCAATTAAAGTACAAATTTAGATTGTATTACTGAATTTCCCTTGTAATTTGTTCTCGTAGCAAACATGATAATGATAGATCAAACCACGTGTGATGTTACAACCAAGACAAATACAACTTGTTTCATTTATAGATCGGTTCCTCCTTGCCTATATTTTTTTGCTTTGACCTAGGTATTTAACATTTTTTTTCTTTGATCTAGGTAATGTAACATAACATAATGTAATGCTACATTACCAAAAATAAAACAAATCATTAAAAAATACATGTCGGTTCACAAAATAAAAAATATGAAAAGTGTTTAAAAAAATCCATGTTGGCTGATAAAATAAAAATTGAAACTTAAGCTTGAATATATCAAGCAAGAGAGGGATCAAATACAAAAAATACATGTCCAGTCATAAAATAGAAAATTATGAAAAGTAATTTAAAAAATCCATGTCGGCCAATAAATTAAAAAAAATAAAACTGAAGGATGAATCTATCAAGCAAGACAGGGATCAAATTTGTTGAGTTTACAATTTAAAAAAATTACACATCAAGAAATTAGATTCCTCTTGGTGCTTGATAGATCTGGGTTTAAGTTGGATATATTCTACTTTGTTTAACAACTCTAACAATATTTATTGGACTTACTAACCATCCAATTAATATTTATCCTTGGTTACAACCTACAATGGAAGGAAGAATTGCTTAACCTTGAGCCATTTTTCTCACAACAGAATTAGTGACTACACATTGTGTTTTTTCTTATTTTTCACATCCTTGGATTGTATTATTGCTTATTAATTGATTTGGGGATATTGTACGATCATACTCTCTCTCTTATAATACCCATAACCAATGAGTTTTATAGGCTATAGCCCCATTTTTCTTCATTTCTCAGGTTGCGTGGATCCCATCATCTAATCTACATGCATTGGTGCAAATTTTCTTCGATAATCACACTTCCATGTGAATTTATTTTGTTTTCAACCACATTGATTATCTACATTGGAATTATAACCTTTACCCCCAATTATCACTCCCGTTGCAAGTGATATTTCCTGCGCTGTTTTTTCACATGACTTATTAATTCTCGGCGCACACTTTAGTGTGATTAAGAGGCCAAAAGGCCATGTAACAGAGAAAAATTTGAGTTTTCCAACTTATTTTGATTCACAATTGTAGTCCCACATGTCTTTCCACGCTACTTACGAAATTAACTAAACAACCCCAAATTGTTTTTACTTCCTTAGTATTAAATCACTTACTTCAACTAGAGGAAAAGTCATTGTTGCAATTTTATTTTAGGGAATTGGATTTGAGGTTACCAACAACCTTTTATATTACACTAGATTTGTTATACGAGATTATATTAACCAGCCTCTTCATTTATTTCAAGTTGTAAGAAATTATTAGTCAAATAAATTATTAGTCTAGAGATTTGAGTTAAGTTACGGTAGTTTAAACTCTTTCCTCTTGCATGTTTCTTTATTTTAAGTAATGTAGATTAAATCTACTCTTCACACATAAAAAGGTCCCAAAAACTCTTATAACCCTTGTATTCTTTATTCCTTGTTCCCATAAAGAAGTATTGGTGAATAAGAAAATACCACAAGAGTGAAATATCTCTCTTTGCACATTTCTTGCTTGCAGTTGTCTTTAAAAATCAATTGCACTTGGAGAAGGCATTAAATAGGAGTAATGAACCCATACATGTTCATATATCTTTACATTAATTTCTTATAATTTATATTAAAGTTTTCACTTCAAGCATCTCAAATTATAGACGTGTTTTCACAGTGAAGCATACACCGAGGGACCTAAAGACTCCTCTCTCGTAAATATGCTATATACATCTTTCACTCATAAAGTTATATGGATGAATCATAAAAATTGAGAGGTTTGAAATACCTCCCTTATCACCAGTAAATAAAAATTAATTTAGGATTGTTGGGCTAGGAATTGAAATAATGTCTCGCAATCATTTTCATATAAAATGATAGTGGTTATTGTCTTTTATGGAACTTTTTAAATCCTGCTACATCAAGTGTGATCAAACCCATATAAAAATGTGTGGTGATAAAATATGATAATTTCAAGGTAAGGTTTCTTTTGTTTAATACATCAATCCACCCAACTCTTTGTGGAGATGACACTTAACGATTCGATGTTGAACCTATTATCCACACTTGATGTGGGTATCCTAATTTCCCAAAACTAGGACATTCACTAGGTTACATTTGTGGGATGGATTTGCACCTAAGCCATATTTTGTTAAGATATTGGAAATGTTTCCAATCCTTTTGTAACATATCCCTAATACCTCTCATTATAACTTATTCATTCATTCCTTCAGTATCCATCTTCGGTGGGTTCAAAACCATCCAAAAAGAGCATTATTGGAAGATCCAGTTACACATTTTGAAAAAAAGTACATTAATTTGATAGGATCAAATCATGTATTTATTTCAAATATAAATAAACCCAAGTAAATAAAAGAAATACTATTAAATCCATACTTTTCTCCTTAAAAGACACACATGCACCATTATACATCTGTAATCTTTGCTATCATATTCTTGCATTCAATGATTTTTAGTTATTTCCTATTAAAAATTCACCATACTCCACTCACATAAGGAATCATTGCAGGATCACCTCCACCATGTCATTCCTTAAGGATTGAAGGCCTTCCTCTTATTAAAGGAGGGGTTCCTACCATCCAAGTCCCAAATATAATACATGGGAAACCACCACTTAGTATCCACACACATGCATCTGTAACCATATATGATGTGCTAAAATATACCTTACTAAACACTCCCCCTCATACACTTGTTGTGATCCCTCCTACATAAAGAGGAGATACCCCACACCCCACACAATGTCAAGGACTCCTCCAACCAATTTACCATTTATGGATTGTTTATCCCTTATTTTTCTAAGATCGTTAATGACCCTATCCAACATGAACTAGCGTGACATATCATGTTAATAAAATTACCTTCAAACATTTCAAAGTTCGAAGGAAAAAAGAGGGTGACCCAATCAACCATGTGATGTCTTTTTACCTATGGTGCTCATCCAATAGCATAGTCAAAGTTGTTTAAATATTGTAACTTCAAAGGATATTCTAAATGTATTTTACTGATGTAACCCAAGGGAGATGTTATTATTCCTCCGTCTGGGTGTTACTATTGTAATTGGTCATCATAGAGTCATGAGGTAAAGCCTCCATTGTAAGTCGGGTCATTAGTACCCTAATGAACAATATAAAATACTATTTTGAGTCTTCCTAGGTGAAGTCGGCCCAGACAGTTTAGAGAGGCCGACTTGTTTAGGGTAAAAATTAGTTGGCTCTATTTGTATAAATAGGAGAGTTGTGATTCTTATTTGGACATAGACTCACTCACTTGAGTAGTGCATAGGATAGAGAGAGAGAAAGAGAGAGAGAGAGAGAGAGAGAGAGAGATATCAACAAGGAGGAGAATACATATTTTAGGGTTTTATCCTATACATCTTATACAGAGGAAGTTTTTCTAGGTTTTCTTGAGGGTTTCCAGGATAAATATTGTTTCTATCTTGTGATTGTGTTTATTTCAGTGATTTTGCATATGCTATTGTTGTGAAATTAAATTGAACACTAATGATATCTATTCTAGTGTATGAAATCTTAACATGGTATCAAAGTTAACTTGAATAGGAAAACTTTCACAAGGTTAAACTCTCTCTCCTCCCTCTCCGAAAGAAATTAGGGTTTCTGCAAAATTTGGAATTTGGAAGATCTGCTTGCATAGAAAGTTGTGCCTCCCTAGAGCGCATCTATTGAGCCAAGGATCAAATTTTTTGGGTGGTTGAATATTTAGGAAATCCAAACCCTAGTTTGTACCTGGACTAGAAAACTACAAAAAACCAGAACCAAACATTCTGCAGAGCTGCAACCTTGCAAGTTGGATTTCAAGGGTGAAGATTTGGGATCTCCAGAAATCAGTTGGACCAACCAACTCGCCTCAGTCAAGTGCATCTCCTGGTAAGGTCAGGTTTCCATTTTGAGAAATTTCTTTTTTTTAGTGACCTACTTGATAGGATGGACCCAAACA
The DNA here is from genome assembly GCA_001517045.1 of Pseudotsuga menziesii. Classification (NCBI taxonomy): domain Eukaryota; kingdom Viridiplantae; phylum Streptophyta; class Pinopsida; order Pinales; family Pinaceae; genus Pseudotsuga; species Pseudotsuga menziesii. The sequence goes on from LPNX010418813.1 coordinate 134,158, forward strand.
CTAAGCTCGAGGACAAGCTAGAAGGCATAGAAAACTTCATATGTTGGAAGTACAGGATTTGTATCATTCTTAGGAAAAATGGCCTTGAGAAGTACATCAAGGATGAGTTTGTAGAAACTAAATAAGATGAAGCTAAGGAGAAGCATGAACAAGACCTAATCAAGGTAATGAGGATCATTGTTGATTCTATCAAATATCACTTGATCCCTCAAGTGTCATCTAAGAAGACACCTAAGCAAATGTATAATGCACTTTCCAGAATGTATGAGGGAAGGAACACCAACATGAAGATGAATCTGAGAGCTCAACTGAAGGGCATGAAGATGAGAAAATGATAATAAATTCATGATTACTTCACACAGGTCTCGAAGTTCGTAGAAAAACTAAGTGCTATTGGAGTCACCCTTTATGAGGATGAACTAGTTATGAATTCTTTCAATGGTATCACTAGACCTTGGGACTCATTCATACATACTTTGTGTGCCAGAAAATAAAGTATGAATTTTGACATAGTATGGGAAGATTGCATACAAGAAGAGGCTAGAATAGCCAGCAAAGAAGCTCTAGTCAAAGAATATGACCAAGATCTAGCCATCCATACTAAAGGAAGAAAGAAATCAAACTTCAAGAAAAGTAATCATAAACCTTCAAAGAAGAAGTTTCAAAAGAAGAATAAGGATTACTCAAAGTATCAATTCTACAATTGTCATAAGATAGGACACCTGGACAGAGAGTGTCCATCACCAAATAAGAACAACAACAATAAGAGACATCATGTTCATCTATCTAAATATGAGGATGGAGAAGAGGAAATATCTCAAAAGAGACTAACTAGAGGTGAAGATGTATAAGAATATGTATCATTCTCTTCTCTCTATGGGTCTATAAAACCTAGAGAAGATACATGGTTTATTGATAGTGGTGCTTCAAAGCACATGATAGGGAAGAACCAAAATCTATCAAGACTTGAAGAAAATAAGTCTCTTTAGAAGGTATATTTGGGAGATGACTATCAATATCCCATTAAATGTATTGGCGAATCAAGCTACAAGCTTGACTCTGGGACCTCCATGAAGATGAAGTAAGTACTATATGTACCAGGTTTGAAAAATAAATTCCTTTCCATCTTTGCTCTAGATAAGAAAGGATATAGATTTGCTTTGATAGATGGACAAGTACTTATGTGGTCCAAAGGAAAGACAGTTGAAGATGCTATGGTCATTGGAGAAGAAGGAGGACTGTACAAACTCAAAGGACATTTAGAGAAAACCCTTTTCCATTAGACTATTAGCTCAAGTGAACTGTGGCATAGGAGGATTCCTCACATCAACTACAAAGAAATTTTGTATGTGAGAAAGGTGGTAACAGGGTTACTAGTTCTGAAGATCGATCATGAGGGAACTTGCAAAGGATGTGCAAGAGGTAATAACATCAAGAATCCCTTTCTGAAAAGTGAAAAAAATACTAAAGGTAGGTTGGAATTAATTAATTCTGATGTATGTGGTCCTATGCCGTCCATATCATTAAGTGGATATGAGTATTATGTCACATTTATTGATGACTATTCAAGAAATACTTGGATATACTTCTTGAAAAACAAGAGTGAAGTGTTCAGGAAATTCAGGAATTCAAAGCCTTGATAGAGAACCACTCAAAAAGAAGAATCAATACACTGAGATAAGATAATGGTGGAGAATACACTTCAAAGGAATTTGAAGCATTTAATAAGGAGGAAGGATCAAGAGTGAACAAACCACTCCCTATAATCCCCAACATAATGGTGTTGTGGAAAGAAAGAATAGAACTATTATGGAAGCAGTGAAGACCATGGTTCATGACCAAGACCTCCCCATGGACCTATGGGATGAAGCAGTAAGAAAAACCATATATGTGAAGAATATATTATCTCATGGTGCTCTTGGATTCAAGACTCCTTAAGAGATGTATATAGGAAATAAAACTAAAGTGATCCATCTCAAGATATTTGGATTCCTTGTATATGTACATATTCCAAAAGAGAAGAGAACTAAGTTGTATCCTTCTGGAAAGAAGGGAATATTTGTTGGATAGTGTGAAGTCTCCAAATACTTTAGGATATACATCTCAGGATTCCATAATATCGATATTAGTAGGGATGTAACGTTTGATGAAGAAGAAGTACATGAAGAGGATGTACCTCCCAGAATGGTAGAAGTTGAAACCTCTCCTAAAATAGTAGCATGTGAAGATCATGATATACTAGAACCTCAGGAACCCTCTACTATGGATATCTCTCGAAAGAGAAAACCTTCTTGGGTAAGAGAAATCATACAAGAAGTAGCAAGATATGGTGTTGCTAGAAATTCTCACCTCCTGCTGACAAGAGTTGTTTCCCTAGGTCTGAATGGTTCCAATCTAGAACAAATGAGTGATAACAAGGTTGGAAGACTTCCCCTAGAGCTTGTAGATATGTGGAATGAGTCCTTTGGATATTTTGGAGTGTGATGTAGTTTTCTCCTATGGTTTTGAATCTCCACGGATGTACGTGCACAAACACATCAAACAAACAAGTGAAATAAAAGGTACCAGAAAATGGTCTACAGTTCTATATTAGTGACTAAGGAATCCAATAATAAAATGAATGATTGAAACATAATACATTTTATGGGAAAGAAACCATATTTTCATTAAAATTAAGAAGAGTGATTACAACCATTTTCCTTAGTGTTGTGATGCTCCTTCACATGCCATGTCTTGTCCTCGAAGCTCCAAATTGCCCCTTCTATGCTCACCCTAGATTTGTCCAGAACCTCAGTGCAGCAACATAACTTTTCTCTCTCTCAACCATAGAGGATGAGCCAAGTCTTATAGGACTTGGGAGGATAGGGATGGGTGAGAAACTAGTGGATGAGGTGGAAGGGAGATCCTACTAGGGGGGATCTTGATTCCAGGTGGTCCACAAGAGTAGGGATGAGGGTGACATGAATTCTTCCTTCGAGAAGCTTCATGAATCTTCTCTTTTTCCTTTTAAAAATCAAGCACTGCTCTTTCACCTTGTAGACAGAGTGTTACCAAGGTGGAACTGCTATTTGATTAAGGGGAAAGGGCGGTGGAACCACTTATTGTCAAAAGACAATAGGCGTTACTGAAGGTGGTAACACTCATTGCATTAAAGACATAGGTGGTGGTGGACTCAGGATATGAAATTATGAGTCTAGTGCAATATCCAACTTCACAGTTTTGGGAATTGAGGGAAATTTCTGATGTTTTGGGCCTCAAATCATGATGGTGATGAGATTTATGTCTAACAAAATGCACCTCAAAGCATGAGGCTAGAGGCATACGATAGGTGAGAGCTTTGAAAGAGCAAGTTATCACTTCAAGGAAATAAATTGCTTGATTGAAGATCATCATCAACCAGGCTTCTGCAACACATCAATACTTTTGATTCATATCCAAATGTTTCCTCATCATGGCTGCAGACCAATACAAGGTAGATCCATGAGAGAGATGAATAAACATGGCTACTAGAATACAAAGCAGATCCATGTGAAGAAGACTCAAAGTTGGACATAGCTACCAGACATACAATGTATATCTATGTCAAATGGATGCAAATTTGAGCACAACCATGACCATACAAATGTGGATCCATGCTAGGACTTATACAAAATACTCCATCACAACTTGGAAAAAGCAATGAGTTCTTAACAAGTACCCAGGTTCTTTGTCTCATCTTCCACAAAGTCTGATTCTATCCATGTGATTATAATGTCTTGATGTCGAACATGGTAGAAACCACTTGATTATGAGAACCATTAACAAGTGCAAGTGAAAACACTGCCGATGTCAATGATTCCCAAGGTACCCTAGTACAATATCCTGAGCGTGAATAGATATTTTGATGTCGAACACTTAGTTGAATATTTTGATCAAAGGTCAATGATGTGAACCTATGTCGAGAGCGAGAGAATCTGTTATTGATGCATACAGATCTCAAGTTACTAATTTGTTTCTAAGACTAATTCCTAGATGATGAGCTGAAGTCGGTAGGAGTAGTCCCATCCAAGTAGGGCTATGATAAATCCCTCATCGACGACACGAAACTCAAAACAAAGTTATGGAATTTTGAGTATGATGTAACCATAGGAATAACTCAAAAGGTACTAACACAAAGGTTTTTTTGATTGCAGAGGTAAACTCTCAATTTTCATTTGAACATTGGGCAGCACGACTGAATACTTGGAAGCATAGACTTGACCATATGGATACCAAGATATAATGAGACGGTAAATGATGCATTCTTTGAAAGACTCAAAGGAGTGACATGAGTCATGTAAGTGGATCGACTTGGAAGCAAGATGAATACCCAATTGACTGAATGAAATGCAAACAAGTGCCATGTTCAAAGGTGACTACTAACTGCCATTTATTTGAAAAATGAAATAGTTCCCTTCCCTTAATTTTCCCATCATGATTGATGAGCGCCTCTTTTCATTTTTATGAGTCCAAAGAGGGTAACAAACACTCGTTGTAGCTTATCCTGAGATAAGTCCATTCTCATATATTTTACAAACCTGAGAAAAGAGGGGTTCATTCCCAAAAGAGGGTCTCTCAGTGTTTAGTTGAACGATTCCATTAAAAGTTAACTCGATATCGTTCATGTTTAGAGAGTCTGAACGAAAACGGGAGAAGACTCCAAAGGGTCCTTTTTTGTATGATTTAGTCTCTAGGGCCCGAAAAAGTATAAAATAATTCTCAATAGAACTCTTCCAGTCATGATTGGTTGGAGTATTCCTTTTTCATAACTAGTCAATCCGAACCAAAAAAGGTGTAAACTATCGTCGGAAAGATGACTCTTCAGGTACTTTTAAAACCATGAAGAAGACAAGTTCACTCAGCAATCTTTTCATATTTAAGGAGTCTGAAAAGAGTTTAAAGAAGAATCCATTAGGGTTTCTTTTCGTGATGAGTGGGTTTAACGAGCCTGAAAAGAAGCTAAATTTGACTCAAAACTTTGGTACTGGGTTTAAAGAGAATGACCAAAATGTCGAAATTAGCGCTCGATGACTTTTTCCATTTTATGAAAGTTTGAAAAAGTAAAAAACGAACTCACCCATAGTCAAAACATTTTACTTTCATCCTTGCACAAAACCCTTTAAAAGGACTATTTGATCTCCAAAATATTAAAAACCAACTTTTAATGACTATATAAAAAGGGAATTTTAATAAAATAATTAAAAATATTAAAATAATGCTATAAAACCCTAAAATATCTATTATAAAAGCCAAAGGAATAGTAAAAACATATCATTTTACTATTTACCAGGTTTGGAGAGCTATTTGGAGTAAAATGTGGGCAGACTTCAGGTGAAGATTCTAGAGCCATTACCCGTCCGATTTTTGATCCATCTGTTCCAGGTAGGAGATAAAACCATCCTTCACATTTTCATGGTTGAAGTTTTTCCTTTCCAAGCACATTTTTTGGGGTTTTTGAGATTTTCACCCTAGGGTAAAAATCGCACTCAGGGTAACGCTCTTTCCCTTTGCTGGAAAGGAGGTTCCTGAGCAAAACCAGACTTTTCATGCCCAAACATGTGGTGGCACTGCTCTATCCCAAGGAGACAGAAGCGGTGCTGCAAAGTGCTCCCAAAAGATGAAGGACCTAGGAAAAATAATGCTTTTAAAGTATTTTTAAAGGTTGATAATGTGTCTTAATACTTCAATTTTGGTTTTTGGCAGGTCATTTTATTCAAAATGGTCATGTGGAAAGAAATAGAACATGAGGATGATGACACCAGATATGGAGCAGATGCCACCTCCATAGTTGTTTACAGGGTTGTGGGCTTTGAAATGTTTTCCTTGTCTCGAGTATGAAGTCTCATGTGAGACTACTGGAGTACATATTGAGGATGTGGAATCCCAAGAAGCAGTAATTTGAGGTGGGGGCTCACATTCTTACAATGGAGGTAGAGGAAATCTACTTCCTTACCGGATTATTCAGGAGAGGTGAACACATCTCATTGACGGGTCCTCGGGGAGGAGACGTCAAGACATAAGAACTCATAGATCGCCACTGTTTTCCAGGTGCTTAGATGTCTGGGAAAAATATTCCCATCAAGGAGGTGATGGATTTTCCTCTTCAGATAGTGCTCTTTACCATGGAGTGGGTTGCAGGGAGCCAAGGGTCTCACCAGGCTTCCTAAGCCCATATGATTTATGCCTTGGAGGCTATGGCTGCTACGGTCTATAACTGGGCCAAGGATTTACTGAGTGTGTTCAAGGATCAACTGAATAAGTGTTGACAGGGGGAATTAAAACAGTTTGGTTATGGGACCATCTTGGAAACCTTATTCTTCGAGAGGGTTCCCCTTCTAAGACCTCAGGTGAATTTCACTGAGCTGAGAGAACGAGACCCTTGCATGCTGCAGGGGTTAGAGATCATGGCATACACTAGTGGTGGCAGAGCCAAGGTCAAGTATGGGAGCACGTTATTTCATTAGTTGGATGACCAACTTTTCATGGTGGAGGACTATGCGTATGCTGTCACTTGTTAGAAAACAAGATTGCAGAGCAATAAAAGATATACAGTTAAATCAATAAACAATATGCAAAAAAAATGAAAACATTATAGAGAGACAGATATAACATGGTTCACCCAAACGATGGGCTACATCCATAAAGAAATTGCCAATCCTTTTATTACAGTCCAAAAAGATGAAGGGATACACCCTGCAGCAAAATCGCTGCACTTCTTCTTCACGCTCTCATAGTCTCCCTTCTAATACAATACAATACCATACATAGTTGTGTTAACCCAATACCATGGGAAAATGCTACGGTTAACCCAATACCACGGGTCCGCAAAAATGTTGTCAAACACACATCCCAAAATTTTTTCTCGAGGGCTCCGCCCCCGAACCCCAAGATAGGGGGGATGAGTGTATAGTACACCTGGGTTACAAACATGACTGAATAATATCTCTAGATCTGGAGTATTAGGCTCTGCAACCAATAACACTAACTTTAGGGGGGACCCTGATCTACCATTACCAGCAGGTTCCCAATGGGGCGATATTGGTAAGAAGAATACTCAAGACTTTGATTATTTTTTTCATTTTTGTGTTTTATGATTTTTATGAATGATGATGATACCTAATGTTTTCATGCAGATGTTGGAGATGTACGACTTGGGGGGTCTTCCCTGATTGACAGGAGAGCGGGTGCCCGCTTCGTTCATAGAGGGGATGTTGAGTTAACTGAGTTGTAGGATGACCTCAATTGATTAACTCTTTACATTCATTATGATTCTATTGACAACCTCCCTAGGAGGTACCAGAGACACACAACTAGAGTGTCAAGTCGATTCATTCAACTGCTATAGAGGGTAGCAAGGGCTATCATGTGCTACCATGAGCACCACTAGTCATTCTACATGATGTATACACTGAAAGCTATCTAGCTTCAAGATTTTTTCCATTTTTGTATATTTGAAAGCCAGAGTGCTTCAGTCGGGGTCTTGTGACCATATTTTGTAAAACACTTTATATATATATATATATATATATATATATATATATANATATGTGTTCAAATGGAAAATGATATTTACATGAGTTTTTATATGTCTTTTAATGTTTATTTTATTTTACAATGAACCATGTTTTATTTATCAAAAGTTATGTATGGGAAATATACCAGTCCAAAATGTAGTTTTACAATGAGTTGACAACTGTGTTATAAGACCTAGGAATGTTCCTATAAGTGATTGATTCAAATGAAATTTCTAACAAACAGACTCTTAAAAATAGATGAAGGAGTGTAGGATTTCTAATGGCATAAACATGGTTCAAATGAAAAACCACTAGTTGTGAGTCCATGAATACTACCAAGTCATGAATGTTTCAAGATGTAGCCTTGGTCAACAAACCTATCACCACTTGATACTCAATGATGTTATTGTTAGCTGGACCTATACAAACCACTCATGAATTGACTAAGTCATGTGCCGGGGAATACAAAACCCAAGCAGCTGAGGTGAGGTTCAAGGTATGATGGCAAGCACCATCAACAAAACCATAAAAATCTATCCGATTTGCATAACCAAAACATGGTGTAAACAATATTGACAAAAACTCAAAACCATACTGAATACTAAAAACACACCGAGAAGTCAATCAATATACATATATACAAGGTACCACACATAAATGACTTCAAGCATAGTACCTTTTCAGGTACAACCCATTGTGATATTTCCCGAAAGGTATCCCATCGTAGTCTACAAGCTCATAGGCCCCTTTCTCTAAAAATTTACTGGCGATAAAGGGACCATACCACATGGATTCAAACTTTCCCTTCCATAGCCTCTCATACCTCTGATCATAGCTCAGAACCATGTCACCATCGTTAAAGACATGAGGTTGAACGGACTTGTCGTACTGATCCTTAATGCATTTTTGGTGTGCCTCGTTAGCCAAGGCAGCATCTCTTCTATTTTCATCAAGGTTTTTCAAGCAAACAAATATTTCTTCTTCGATAGAAGTGTTTGGGAGAATTTATACTGCAAGTTTGAGTGACAGGATCTCACATTCGATAGGAAGGACAACTTTTAGCCCATAAACCAACTGAAACAATGTGAAAGTAGTTGTTGTTTGAACTAAAGTCCTATAAGCCCAAAGTGCAAAAAAAAGAGTCAAATTCTAGTTGTATTTGTGATCTCCAACCATCCTATGCAACATATTTTTCAAAACTTTGTTAATGGCCTCAACTTGACCATTAGCCCGCGGATAATAAGGAGTTGAGTTTTCATGATGAAAACCCAACTAAGCACTCAACTCATCCATCCTTTGCATATGTAGGCATTGCCTCATCCCATTTTGTAAAGTAATAAATAACTATGATGATGTAACCATGCCCCTCGGCTGAGGTAGGCTTACAATGCATGAAATCAATTCCCTATTTGGTGAAAGGGTCGACGACAATGGCGGGGTGTAAAGGAGCAGAGTGGGTGTGATTTTTAGGATAAAGGAGTTGACAGGGTGGGAATTTCTTAACTACCTCATGACAATATTTGAAGATTGAGGGCCAAAAATACCAGTGCGGAGGATTTTCTGAGTTGTCACCTTCCCAGAAAGATGACCACCACATGCTCTAGAGTGGCAATCATTCAACACTTGTTCAGCCTCTTTGTGTGTAAGACATCGTCAAAGAATGGAGTCAATACCACGACGATATAACATATCATTTAAAATGAGATAATATTTCATGTGGTGACAAATGTGATGACGATCGTCACGGGACATATTAGGCTGAAACCTTTGGGTCTAGAGATAAATGATCAAATCTCCATACCATAGGTCGGTTTTTCTAATCAATAAAAAAAATTCATCTGAAAATGAATCATTGGGCTCATCTTCCATTAGAGCACAGGGGAGGTCACACATTAACTCCTCAAAAACTAAGGAATTCTTCGAAGTAGCCTTAGCGGACTCGAGATCGAATTATGTTAGAATTGTTGTGCTATTTAGATCATCAAGCACTATAACAAATTCAACATTTAGGGGAAGTTGTCTTCCACCTCTAAAAGTCACTTTTAGAGGCAGTTTTGGATTTGGTGGCAGTCTCTACAAAACCGTCCCTAATAGCACCGACGCTAAAAGTTTTGACTTTTAGGGGCAGTTCTAGAAGAAATCAAAACCACCCCCTCCAAAAGTGAATTTTGGTGGCAGTTTTAAACCTCCCCCATAATTCACTTTGGCATTGGTTCTAAAGCCCCCCAAAATTCACTTTTGGGGGCGGTTCTGGCATCGGAGGCGGTCTTTAGAAAACCACCCCTAATAGCACCAACGCTAAAAGTTTTGACTTTTAGGGGCGATTTTGGAAGAAATCAAAATCACCCCTAAAAGTGACTTTTTGGGGCGGTTTTGATCCACCCCCAAAAGTGATTTTGGGGTGGTTTTGACATTGGAGGTGGTCTTTCCAAACTGCCCCTAATAGCACCAACGTCAAAATTTTTGCCTTTTAGGGGTGGTTTTGGAAGAGATCAAAACTGTCCCTAAAAGTGACTTTTAGGGGCAGTTCTAAATCCCCCCTAAAATTGATTTGGGGGTGGTTTTAGCTTTGGAGGAGGTTGTTACAAAACCACCCCGAATAGCACCGACGCTAAATTTTTTTACTTTTAGGGGTGGCCCTGGAAGAGATGAAAACCGCCCCTAAAAGTGAATTTTGGGGGCGGTTCTAAACCCCTCACAAAATTCACTTTTAAGGGTGGATATAAACCCCCCTCATAGGTACCTACGAGGGCAGTCCAAAACCACCCTTAAAAGTATCTATTATAAAACTGTGGGGGCAGTTTTAAACCCCCCTTGTAGGTACATACAGATTTGGTTCAAAACCCCCTTCGTAGGTACATACAAAGTCGGTTAAAAACCCCCCTTGTAGGTACATATGGAGTCAGTTAAAAAAACCCCTCGTAGGTACCTATGTTAGAATAATCAACCCATAGTTAGCTACCTTAGACATTAATTTAATTATTTTTGTCTTATTTGCCTAGTTCATGTGTCCCACCTTATGCAAGTTGTCATTTACCTATCCATAGTGGTCCAACTTGCCTAATTTGACTCATGTAGCACTTGGGAAACCTCAAGGAATCAATTCTGCTTTATTCCTGGCCTCCTAGGCGCCCTTCTGCTTTTTCTGCTTTATTGCCTGCTTTTTCAGTGCTTTAAGGCAATTGGGAAAGTTTGACTAGGTGAGGTGAACTAGTTTTTTGTCCTCTACATCCTCCACTCTTTTCCCCTTGGAAAAGAATGTATGAGTTGTCATTCCATCACTCTTTAGCTTGCCTAAGCGCTTTTGCCAATTCGTGAGCTCCATGACTGATTTGGGATCAACTTTTTGCACCTATGGGGGATTTGCTTAATTTTAGTAAGCCTGCTTTTGAATAGATTTGAATTGATCCTCATGCATTTGAATCCCTTATGTAATTATTTAATGCAGAAACCTATTATGTTATAGGGTTGGCTATTGTACACTTATTCAATATAGTTTAGTGTTCAGCTCATTATTCAGTCTCTTTTGTGAGTGATTTTGCATGTTCAATTGATAATTGTTGTGAGTAAAATTAATCTATCACTGGGTTCAATTTCCACAACCTACTGAGGCATTTCAGAACCCCCCTCGTAGGTACCTACGAAGGCGGTTCAAAACCCCCCTAGTAGGTACCTACAAAGGCGGTTCGAAAACCCCCCTAAAACACGTTAGAAACCTTTGGGGGAGGTTATGAACCCCTCTCGTAGGGACATATGAAGTCAGTTTAGAACCCCCCTCATAGCCATAATTTAAAACCTCAATATTGCAATATCATTAGGGTGCGAAGGAATCGAACCTTCAACCTCCTGCTTGTAAATAAGGCGTTCTACCATTGAGCTAGAACCCTATAAGAATTGGGGAAAGGGGAAATATTAAAACCAAGATTGCATCATTTGTAATTCTAAGAATATACTAATAATCCCAACATTTTTTTTTACTTAAGAGACCTAAGAAAGTAGTATGAATGGATCTAACCTTATAATTTGGTTGAACTTAAAAGGTTTCATATGCAACATTGATTCAATAAAGAAAACAGTAATACATAAACGTTTTGCAGGAGAAAGTTGGCATTCAAGTTCATACACATACTCTAGAAGTGAACATCTAACTAGAATTTCAAGTATCCATGGATAAGAATGAGCATATTTTCAAATGGTTGCTTGATGGATCCATGTAAGAGTAGCCTTATCTTAAAATTTATGTCAGTAGATCAATGGGTTCTACAATTATAACATATTTAGACCCAAATCAATCTAGCCTAGTGATATAAAAAGCATTCAACTACACTATGGAGAAATAGAAAGATTAAAAATTGCATAGCACAGATAAATCTATAATATTTTCTAAGATAAACAACTCATAATAATGCATTTATAGATATAGAATACCTGTAACTGATATAATCGTGAATGAACACCATCATCACTCAAAAGGCCAATGAGATGAAGTGTGCCATTTTCAAATCACTCCTTAATGTATTTAGACCCTTCTCACTCTTATATTTTTCCAGAGGCAAGAGCATAATCCACTAATTTTTCTCTACACCCAAAGATAAAATCAAAGTTAATATGTTTCCCATTCTAATAGATGTAGCACAATTAAATAGTAGAAATATCCTTTCAGTTACCATTTATACAATTATATAGTACATCTTATACAAATATCATATGATATCACCCCAATTTGTAAGGTGTTCAATGAATTAGCTATTACACAACCATGATTTAAAGAAAATGTTAATGCTTACCAAATCTTAATGCAGGGAAAAATACCCAATGTATAGGATTCTCATAAGTCACTCTAAATGCAGAAATGATCCACATGTCAGATATTCCTTCTTCACTCTAATCCTTGACATTTTTCTCAATAATTTTCCAAAAGTAAAAAAACTACAACAAGCAAAACTAAAGTGAGCTGCTTGTTTATCTTACTGGAAAATAATAGATATCAAGCATAGTAAGTCATAGAGGATAGTGGAGTGGAATAAAGACTTTGTTCTTTCTTTCAAGGATTTGGAAAACAGAGTAAGAGTTTTATTTAATCCAGTTGAGTCATTTAGATGGATAACTTAGCTTTATCTTACATCAGCTTTTAGGTAGCTTATTGGAGGTTATTTAGCTTGAGGAAGGTTCGATCTGTTAACACTGTTTTTGTCCCACGCTAAAAAATTGGAGGGATAAGGTTTGCCAAAATTTGGAGCGCTCCACCTTGGAGAAAACCGAAATTCCCAGCAAAATTCCCCTCAGGCCGTCTCTTAAGCTTTGAAAATATGTGAAGGTAGGGCAATCAAGTCCTAAATTACGTAAGAAAGAGCATACACAGATTGGACAAAGCTATAGGGAAGGAGATATTGTCTCAACGGTGGCGATTTGGAGGTGAGTTGATCAACGGTTATAGTTTGTTTTCACAGATGTAATATGCACGACCCAAATAACTTTTGTATTTTCATGGAATAGGTTGAGACGACCACAAGTTTCAAGGGTCGAGATCGACCAAAGGCTAGATCAACGAAGAGGGTCAATTCCGCTGAATCAAAGTTCTCGTGAAGTTTCCAATCCCTAAATCCAAAAAATGGGTTAAATAGGGGCAAGTTTTGATGACATATATCGAGTCAGGGAAAGATCGATGACTAGTAGTGCCTTCGCTAATCGGACATGCACAGAGTAAATCACCTTCAAGATTCACGAAATGTAACACAACTATTACACATGGACAATGGAGATTGGAGTCATTTCTGATCAAAGGGCTGGGAATGATTATGACCGTTGAAAGTTGCAGGAGGGAGAACCGAAGATGAAGGATGAGGTTTGGGGTACGATCCGCTCATTCCCAAGAGCCTCTGTTGATGTGATATTTTAGGGTAACTGCACAAAGGGTCCAAATGACAAGCAATCAAATATACATATGCCATTGGAGCAGATCTATGACTAAAAAAATCACTCCCCATAATCTAAAAAGTTCGCTGCATCAAGCATATGATAGCTAGAAAGGTATCCTAATGATTGAACGACACAAGATAAGTATGGATTCCACACGAAGTAGGAGAAGTAGTGAACACGAATATTTTGATACTGTCTTCAGGAAGGGAAGATGGATGCATGATGTCTAGTCCATGTGCCCTGAGCCAAAAGAGGGATGATGAAGAATGAGGTCGGAAGTCATTTCCATGGCTGATAGTATGGCGCCACAATAGAAATGGTGGCACGACTAGTATCTCAGTATAAGGGCCAAATCTCAAACCCACATGACCATGCATGATGTCATCATGCTACTCGATGATGTCATGTGTGAGGGTGCTAATGGGGCCATCATTGAGTTCGATCTCCCATCTATTTATAAATGCCACTTTCAGATCCATTTGAAGAAATAGACTGGCTGAATGTTGAAGAGAGGTTAGGACGGTTAAATATTAGTCTGCTGAGGATCCTGAGAGTCTTAAAGAAATTCTGTAATGGCTGCCTCATTTGAGAAGCTTGTTTATCAAGTTTTTCTTTTAGTTGGGGAGCCTCGGCTCGAAATTCTACTGCTCTTAAGTTTTCATGCTAGGGGAACTCAACCATCATGGTAAGTACATTCATTACATTACAAGATCTTTTCAGCTCCAGTGAGGCTGAGGAAAGGATGTTCATCACGTTAGATGGACCTCCTCAGGCTGGTGAGGGAATTTCTATCCTAATAAAATATAACACCCCATGGGAGTTGTTCTTGGAATTTCTTGTCCAATGGGTATCCCTCTAAAACCTCCAGACATGGTCGTTGTCTCCATAATATCAGCACATGGTGACCATTTCTAGAGGTGGTTGGAACGAATTTTGGGAGTGAATTTTGAAATGAGAGGAGAAGAGGTTGAAGGCCTTCGTCATCATCTTTCTGAATTTCACTTTACAACTTTATTTGGGGTGATGACGAATCCATGGAGGTGCCACGCCATATGATCTGTAGGAGGACCATCCTCCTAGGAGAAGAGAAGCATAAGAATGAAAAGCCTCCTCAAGGACTTGTTACTCTAAAAAACAGTGCGGTCCTTCCCTAATTCCCCGCAAATAATAGTTCTAGTATGAGAGGAATGGACGGGGTGGAGAGTTGAACACAGAAGGAACACAAACCTTCTTGTCAACTATGAACAAAGGAAAAATGGTTCCATTGAGAAAAAAATGAACACAAATGGCCCAAAAAGGAAAACACACATTGCATATCCAACAGGGGAAGAAATAACTCAAACCCAGTCAGTAGCCAGCTGCCATAAACGTCATGAACCATCATTTTAAAGACAAGGGAGCCTAAAAATGAAGATGCTGCACTATCCTTTAAGACCAGCATACGTATCGCTACATACTGTTTAGTTTTGTGTGTGTGAATCATGGTGAACGCACCATGTCTAAGGTTGTTAATTTTTTTTTTGTTCAATATTGTAACTAACTTTTGGCCCTATTTTGAGGTTAGTCTCGGGAGCTAGAAGCACTATAAAGTTTACTCTCTGCAGAGGGAGAAAGGGGTTGGTTGGAACCCGCAAGATTTTGTTTCTTATGTAATTTTGATTTTCTTTAATACAAGAAACAGAGCCGAATGTTGACCTTTGAATGCAATAATTCATGCATATTTCTCAGTTACAGTCTGTAATCTTCTTTTCTTATGTGCATGTATTTCTTGTTATTCTTTTCTCTATGTTTTCTTCATGTCTTTAACTAGTGTATAATGGTTCAGAATTCATATTCTTATGCTCTAGCCATTGTTTTGGACATCCACCAAATGTTTCTTCCAAATTTAGTGTAGAATTCATCTCTTCGGTGCTCTACATTAATGGACTGTCATCGTTCTTCATTTCCAACCAGACCCAAAACAAATCAACTGTAACTGAGCTACTACCTTTCTCTTGCAAACATTTCCTGCACAAAATGCTCTGTGTTTTTTGGCATTTATGACTCCATAACCCAATACATATTTACCTTGTTTCAATCGCCAACATTTAAATTCTATTCCATGACAATATATCTGGCCTTGATAAATATCTTGTGAGATATACCTCTATGGAAAAATGGAAGCCAACTCCCTTTCCTAAAGAGGTTATGTTGTTACCTTGGGGTCCACCTTTCTGCAACCTTTGGGTGCGATTTTGAGTGCTAAAAATGAATATATCAACATGTTCTAATCAATGAAACGACAATAATATATCTAATTGACAAAATCATTATGGTGATAACTTACAAATATGCATTAAAGAACGATACAAATTGTCATTATATTCATTTCCATTGCGAAGACCTGCATATATCATGACAAAATGGTATGTTCATATAAGCCATTGATAGAAATGTAAAAAAGGCATAACATTTATGAAATTGTAAAAAAACAAAATGAAAATGCCTGAATAAGCTTCTCTTGGTTTCAATAATATCTTATTCTCTACTAAACAGGGCCAACCACATGAAGGTTGAAGCTCATATGGTCCCTCCCCACCTCACATCAATCTCAATTCCCCACACCCAATCTATATACTATTAAAATAAATGAAAGTTACATATCAGAATAAAACAGATAAGATCCATGCATAAATAGTAGCAGAACAAAAAATATATTCATGAAAGGTAAATCCAAGTAATAATCTAAGATATAAATTTTCATGTATACAACTGATAAATAAATCATGCATGTTACTTAATGAAAAACATCCAACCATGTGCCTTCACAATCTTGTCGAACATAATCCATGCCACCATCACCTATAGCTTCATCCTCTTTGCATTTTGCCCCTTGGAAATCTGCAACAATTGATAAATTTGCATACTCCAATTCATATCCATTACAATTTCTTGGTCCCTTCGTAGGGCATGTCAAAACTACACACCAGTCATTCTCTACCGGATCTTGTCCATAAACTTACCTATTTCACTTGTGATACTAGAATCAATGGATCATCTTGCACTCTATCCTTACTCAAGCATCTCTTCAGATTCACCATGGTGAAGCCAAGTTCATCAACTTTCATTCCATTCTTCTTGCGTACATCTATCCAATCACATTTGAACAATTTATACTTCACCAAATAGTAGTCCAATAACATTATTTCTTGAATCACTCCATAATATGTTGTCGTTTGATGTATAGGGTTTTTATCCTTTGCACTTGATCTCATTAATGTTTGTGTATCTATGCATACACCACTATTTTGGGTGGCCTTGACATTTTCTATGCTTTTAACATGAAATATACACTCATTGATTAAGTAGCCATCATACTTAGTTGCATATGTTCTTGGGATACGTGCCAACCATTTGAGGGTATCATAAATATTTTCTTTTCCTTCCACCTGTAAATTTTTAATTGTCGTTACAAAACCATTGAATTTCAAAATATATTAAAAGGACCTCACCTTCATACATCATAATATTATTGACCAATGAAGTTCCATTAAATCTAATATGGAGAACATATCATTACCTGTTTTCTTAACCAATCACTAAATTGTTGGTTGTGGAGCTTTTGTAGTAAGACTTCATCTTTTGGGGCTTGGATGTTACTATTGGCAATTTCTGTCAAGTGCATCCTATTTTAAAATAATGTCAATAAACAATTTATGAAAATATTGTGATATATTATAATAAAAAATGATTTCATAAGGATGTGCTTATTACTTACTCTATCCATGGTTGAATTTCATCTATGTTGTGCAAGACCCATATGTGGGCTTGTAAGAAACTAGTTTTATCTAATTCAATAGAAGTTCCACTAGATAAGGCCTTCCCATATTGTCCAACCTCTCCTTCTTCATCGTCCCAAGCTTCATTTCTACTAGGAATGCTATGAATATATTCCATACCTTGAACATATCCAGCATGAAATTTTATGGATTCCTCCACAGTGTAGTTTTCATCTATGCAGCCTTCGGGCCTATTCTTATTTTTCACGTAACTTTTGAAAAATTTAATGTTCCTAGAAAAAAACACACAATTTGTAGTGAAATTAAAAGTATAAATAAAGAGTTGTTAGTAATGTATTATTATTATATGCACATAAAATGCTGGAATATATGTGGATTTGCACTTAATAAAATTTCACTGACCTTTCAGAAGGGTACATCCATCGATATGCAACTGGTCCACAATAACGTAGCTCTCACACCAAGTGTACAATCAAATGTATCAATATATCAAATAATTAAGGGGGGAAATATTTTTCAAGTAAGCACAAAGTTTCCACAACATCATCTTGTAAGTTATCAAGATCTGTTGGATCCACCATTTTTCACAAATTCGCTTATAAATGAAGTAAAGCCTGCAAATAGCGTTTCGAACTACTTTTGGTAGCACACGGCGCAATGCTAATGGAAGGATTTGTTGCATGAGAAAATGGAAATCATGTGTTTTCATACTATGAAGCTTGAGATATTTCAAAGATACATTATTTCTAGGGTTTGAACTATATCCATCTGGAACTTTTAACGTGAACAAAACACGACAAAGAATATCTTTCTCCTTTTTTGAAAGAGTGTGTGGTGTGGGTGGAAGAAATATTTTTTTGCCTTTTTGTTGTGGCCACAGTGACTTCCTTATACCCAACTATTTTAAGTCATCACGAGAATTTTTCCCATCCTTTGATTTATCTTTTATATCCAGAAGGTTCCAAAAATGCTTCCGGATACATTTTTTTCTATGTGCATTAAATCTAAAATCTGACGCACTAAGAGTTTCTGCATCCAACCGTATAAAAAATCAATCAATTATAACATCAAATAAAAACTAAACAATATGTTCCAATTAAACACAATGAAATCCTTCAAGCATCGTACATTTTAGGCCTTAAGTTAATGTGTGCACATACCTCCCAATATGGTAAATTGAATAGAATTAACCTTTTCTTCCACACGTTAGTCTTCGAATTTTCACCCTTTTTTAAATTTCTCTTTATTTTTGTACTTTTATACTTTTCCCATTTCTATTCCCTTCTTCTGTTTTTGTAAAAATATATGACACTTGTACAATTTTAGGTGTAATGAGATGCTCAGACTTCCCATTAAATGGTCCTTTTTGTGAACGATACTTATGATTTATTGGAAGATATCTCCTATGTCCCATGTACACACACTTCCTAATATATTTGAGATACACTGAATCTGTGTTCTTTCCACATATAAGGCATACGCAAAAACCTTTAGTCGTGCAACCAACCATATTTCCATAGCCAAGAAAGCCATGATTACCCACATCAATATAGCCTTCACACTACTACATTTCGACCAAAAATCCGACGACCGTATTATCGGATTTTCGACACTTCCCTGTCGCATGTACGACACTATGATTATTTTTAAGCGTCGGTGGAATTTCGTCGGTTATCCGACATCATTCCAATCCGTCAGTTAAGCGACAGCTCAGTTTACCGTCAGTTAAATATAAATCGTCGGTTAAGCGACGGTGGAGAAATTAAAAAAAAAAAAACTACACTTACAGGCTGTCGCTTACCCGTCGCTTAACCAAAGAAAACCATCGCTTAACCAAAGAAAACCGTCGCTTAACCATCGCGTAACCAAATAAAAATATCGCTTAACCAAATAAAACCGTCGCTTAAGAAAAGAAAACTGTCGCTTAATCGTCGGTTAAGCGACGGTATTGAATTTAAAAAAAAAAAAAATCACCTACAGGCCGTCGCTTAACCGACGACTATAAGTGTTTTAAAAAAAAAAGTCACCTATAGGCCATCGCTTAACCGATGGCTAAAAGTGTTTTAAAAAAAAATTAGAAATGGATTTATGGGGAGCTTTTGCAGATATGTGCCCTTTTCTAGGGTACATCATCATATCACTTTTCGACAAAAAACACTACAGATTTTTTAAGGTTGTGCTGGTATTTTCTACATCTATGGATGAAAAATCACTTTCTCCTCATCATAATGGGGCCAAATACCATATTTGAAATGATCAAATGATGGCCCTTCTTGGGTCTATCGATGTATTTGGAGAAACCCCTCCCTCACAGTTATGACCTAGTTTTCTAGAAAAAGGATGAAACACTTGGATTGGATGCTCTCTATGTGGAGTTGGGCCTTGTTTATCATACCAAGAATAACAAAAGTGCAAAACGAAGCTCTATGGTAGACTTCGATAGTGTAGACTCTAGAGTATATTGCAAGATTCAAGAAACTAAAAGTTGGTATTATTATATATGTTGGCAAGGAAAAATCAAATTTGAAATATGTGAGTATTGTTCTATATAATCTTTATCCTACATTCAAAAAAGTTGTTATCGTCTCTTACAACATGTCTCTTTTTCTTAACCCCTGCTTCACCTACTTTATAGGTTGTGTTTTCTTACCTTATCAAGCATCAAGACACCTTGAGGAATTTAGGTTAATGACCCATTAGAGATCAAGCCTATCATTTGGAAGTCTCCTCCGCAATCATGAGTGTGCAAAGGAAACACCCAAATACTCAAAGAAGAAGTGGACAACATGCTCTTGTTGCCATAAGGAAGGACATTCCTTCAAGAATTATTTCATCCATCTTTAAAAAATTGAAGAAATTGCTAGGAAAACAACTAGCAACAATGACCTCTTTAAGGACAAGGCTGGTTTGTCAAACTTGCAAATTTAGTTGCTCACTCTGCCATGTGGTATTCAACTTCTTCACAGGAATGGATTGAAGATTCTGGGACTACAAGAGATGTGATGAAGCCAATTAATTACTGAAGTAGAATTAGACAAGAAAAATGATAACATTCCCAATGGTTTGACCCAACATTGCATAGGTATGGATAGCACCTGCTAAACAAAATCAGATCCATATTGCAAACTTCTCATCTGAAGGTCATTAGTTACTCTAGTTCTTCTGAGCACCTCAGCAACCAAATATTAACTATAATAGGGGTATGGAATCCCACAATGTGGATAGGAATCTCTGGAAAACAAGCTCAATGCCCAATTGTAAAGTTCACTGAATATTAAAAATGGAAAAGTTAGGTGGCAGATCTTCAACAATATGGTTTTTGTCTTAATGGACAAACAGAGATAAATATTGCAGTGTCTCAACAAACTATATTCACTAATTTAGGACAACAAATGCAATGTATAACCAACCCTGTTAGATGGAAGCTGCAAAAGAATCATTTCTTGTAAACATCAAAGTAGAAAAATAAGATCTTAAATTGAGTCATCCAAAGTTCAAACACTGCATTTAGTAATTCTGTGTAGGAACTGAACTTCCAAAGGCTCCTTTCTAATATCAAACAAAGTGTGATTAATTGTCAATAGAGCTAGTCAACAGAGATGCTTGTAAAACCAATTTAACAATGGCAGGACTGAAGAAAAAATTAAAGCAAGAACGTGCATATGCTTAACTGAGTTCTAAGAGCTGTGAACAAAAATCCCTTTGCATATAATGTTGTAATACAAAAATAAGTCCTTGGGACAAACAAGTCCAAGGCTTAAATAACAGGGAATAAACCTTGTCACATGAATATAGTAATTAACCATGCTTTTGAATGGTACAAAAGTAGCCCTCATGGAGATATTGCTATTCTGTCATACACTTTAATTTCAGGCATGTTTCAGACCAAACCTTTCTAAGTAAATGTAAAAGTTCCTAACCGCTCATTAGTTGAACAAATTAAGATCAGACACCAAGTTTACTGTTGTTGGTAATAATGACCTAATTTGTTTTGCTTGATGTCAAATTACTATACGATTCATGAATTTATTACTGGAAACTGTGTTATTTACATTCAATTACATGCAAGAAAATAAAATCAAGTGCATAAGGAATATCAACAGTTCAATTTAGATCATACAACCTAGACCTAGTGTTCATAACTCACAATATATTGTTCAATTTGAAGCAGCTTATAGTATATATATGTATATACCTTAATAAATGCAGCAGCATCCTCCTCTGCAGTTCCTCCAATTTCTCCTATCAGAACAATAACTGAGAGAATGCCAGCAAAGAAGTTAATTCATTCCGCAAAAATTCTACCAGGACCACAATAGAATATTCTTGATGGAGATTAAAATCAAATGCAAATATAAGCCCAGCATAAGGAGACTTAAAAGCAGCCATGCCAACTCTTGGCACTATGATTATGGGTGTTTTGGCTTAAGCCAACCTACATTTTTAAGTTTGCTACTCCATGCTTATGAAGGCTGCATGTGCATAGCCACTGTGTCTCGTTCCTATTAATAGTAAAAGGAAGCTTTAATCTCAAAAAATATTGCAAATATACACTCTGCCACTCTTTAACTTGTAGGGAACTTTTCAATTACTTGAATAGTAATCAAAAGTTATAATTAAGCATGTTGAGACATCATGCAATTAATGCTTGTAAACGCACTAAAGACAATACTTCGAACATAATACAAAGCAAGATAATACATCACATTGAATAAATAAATGTAAGGGGGTTCACCTTTGTAGGAAGTCTTCCTTGCTCCTCTTCTAGTTGAATTACGAAATCTTCCCCTGTAAATACGGGGTCAGAGCATCCAATTAAGGCAAATCATCATTGGACAACAAAAATGATGTCGAATATCACCTCTCTTTAACTATCAAACCCATCCACAATAGATTTTACTATCACACCAAGACCCTATTGTCAGATGATACTCATTTCTAGAATAATTATTATAAACCCAATCTATTGGCATGAACAGTGCAACCAAAACTTTGCTAATTTTTAGATATGAACTGTTGAGCAATATTTATTATGCTAAACAATATTGAGAGTGGGTCTTCTAGAAACCGACTGTTTTGAAAAACCTCTTTAGGTCGGGTAATATTAAATAACAACCATATTATCAATGTCCCACAAACCTACCTACCCCACCAAATTAAGGACTTGGACATCTTCATTGTGAGAAGCCACAGTTCTCAAAATAAACCTTATGAATGCTCTGTTAGTAGACCCCATGTTATGACAGCATTAAAGTAGAAGTTAACACGTGATGCAACAAGGATTTCCACCTTAAGACAACTGTGATCCATGCTTTTCCTATTGAACATATCATACCTCTAACAGGATTCAAATTATCATCCACTAATATTCATCATTGCTTCCTGTATTCTGCTATATATTCTAACCTTGTGATGCACCATTGCAGCTTGACAACGACTACTAACTTTGTGAAAAAAACATTGCAAATTACTTATATACCACTGTTGCAGACCCATCGCTGCCTTCAACACTTCCTTTAAAATAAACTTGCAGAGTAACTTATGCACTTTGACTTAGATCTCTGTGGAACAAGATCTTTCTATAACAAATCTACAAATGTCTTGGCAGATATGATCACACAACTAGGTTGACCAACTTTGTCACCCATGAATATTTGACAGTATCATCACGTTGGAGGCTATTTTTCAACAAGGTAGCAATGCTTCTCAAGTCACTTTCCAAAATCTTCTGTTAAACATATGAAATGAAAAACCTGCATTCGAGGTGGAACCTCCTCATGTGAAGACAGATTCCTTTATGTTTTGTGAAGAACAATACACATTTTAAACATCAATGCATTTATACAACTAACTGTTTGGCCACATTGCATGGTAAAAATATGAACCTGTTAAACATACACAGCAATTTGGACAAACTATTACAACTTGATGAAGAAGTCTTCTAATACCCATCCTATGGACATGCCTTTGCACCTTCTGGCACAACTCCTTTTTTAAAGCTTATGCACCCTTGACCCGATCCCTGTCTTGAACTTACTGACAGCCATCCTCGGGTCTTGCTCAGTTCAATAAGGCTTTGAGTTCAGTTTCTTGTAGGTGATAGCTTGGATGAGGCAGTTATTGTTGAAAGGGATGTTGCTAGTATTCAAATAAACAATACCACATCTAAACAGGCTACAGATGCAGAAATCCTAACAGAATATGGTATAGTAAAAGAAATGGAAAATAAATTTGGTCACGGGCAGGATAGTGAAATGGAAGAAGAGAAGAATGAAGACGAACATACTAAGTTAGATGATCACATGGATATAAATGATGATGAAGAAGATGATGGTGTTATTGAGAATGATGATTGTCTGGAGCCGAAGTCACATTTTCTTCAAAATCACACACACCTGCATGTTTTTAAGGGCAACGAGCTATGCTCAGACTTTACTGAAATACTAGATTTGAACAAGTCCTTCTTAGAAAAGTTGTTGAAGGGAGAAAAACCAGATCAAGCCACTTTACTTGGAGAAATCTTTGTGTCATTGGCATGTGTTGTGAAGCTAAAGCATCTGTCATCTTCTCCAAAGGTTATAATGTCAACACCAACTAGTCTATCAATGTCGTTGGCATTTATGAATTTGCAGTTAGAAGTAGCTCATTGGTTACTACTGGAGGCAACAACAATGATAAGGCATTGTCGTGCATGTTCACTGGATTGGCTAGTTGGCATTGTGAGATTCTTGGAATGCATTGGAGGTTATATACCTTATATGGAACAAGTTGTCCCTCGCATAGTCTATGTCAAGCTAATTAATCTACACATAAAAGCAATGGAAACATTTTGATTTCTTTCCTCTGGAGAAAATAAATGCTCAGTTTCCCATGAATTTTATTGCATCAATGCTAACCTCTCTCCCTGTGAAAGCACAATGCATGACAAACCATGATTTTTGAAAATGGATAGTGACAATCTCAAAGACTTAAAAACTGCTGTTAGAAGCTCCTTTGCAATGCTAGTTAGGAATCCCTTAGAGTTGCATATATTTCTGGCATTGCAGTCTATAGAGAGAGCCCTTGCAGGAATTCGGCCAGGCCACAATATTGTTTCTAAACTTCATACTGGAAGTCTATATGGCGGAAAAGTGGGCAGGATAGTTGCAGCTGGTGTGGAATGCTTAGATTTAGCTTTGGAATCTGTTCCAGGTATGCCGGTGTATTTTTATTGTAGACAGCTTTCTTATCTTTGCAAAAATAGAGTACAATGCTATTTTTACAATAAAAAAGTGCTCACAAAAGCAAGCCTTCTGGAATGTTGGCTTGACAGTGAAAATACACGTGTCATAGTGAACATGTGATAACCCTCAGAAGGAAGATAATTAAATCTTGATCTTAAATGAGGTACCTGGTGTTGACTAGGGATTAAAATACAGCTACTGCAACCATACCTGTAGGTGTAGAGGTTGCATAGCACAAGATAGAAGCCCAAAACTTGTCATAGCAACCCAAAAACAAGAAACCCTAGCTCATATTATGTATCCAAAAGTGCAAGGACTGTACTCAGTTTACCCTTCCAAAATTATAGCAAAAAGAATAGCCCACTTTAGGAACTGCAAGAAAAAATGGAGTCTTCTAAAAAACTAGTTATTGAATGCAACTTTTGAAGTCACTATGGTATCAAAACCTGCACCAAAACAAGAAGTGCTCATGGCCCCATTCTTGCCTCACATTGTCAGACGCACACCCCATAGACGATATAAAAGCACATTCCAAACACTGTATAGACTTGCAAAGACGTGAAATCTACAAAACATGAAGTAAAAATTAGTCCCAACTCCTGAGAACCTGTTGATGCTTTTTTGGAAGATGGAACCAGTTCCAGACCAGGCTACCACCACCTTAGGCCAGTCTAGCCTAAAGGGTCTTCAAAACAACACCTAGAACTCAGACAGTTACCAGTGTAAGATAGCAGACAAACAAATTGGAGCTATCGAGCATCTCTTAAAGCCTCACATTTCCCCCCATAAATTAAGACAGTGAAAAACTCCAAATGTGGTCCTCTTCTCCCTAGTCTCCATTTCTTAGGTTTTTGGGCAAGAGGAGGGGCATGGTCAGGAGCAAAAGAGAGGATCTCCTTTTAGTCTTCATCTGTATGCATATGCATCTATCTAAGATAGTCATAGAATAACATGTTTAGTAGAGTAAGAAATTAATAAGCTCGTATGAGTAGTACATTAGAGCACATGTTTCATTTCATGCTTCCTTTGACATTTTGGCTCATGTCTTGTTTAGAGCTATTTTTGACATGCATTAGATTTCATGGACATTTTGTATTGATTTTTATTTCATAATGTGGTCGATTGGGGTGAGTTTTTTCACTGCCAGAGGATCTTACCTCTTTCACATTGAGCTATATTAGGTACTGACATATTTTGGAGTTCTCATGCAATCTATTAGGTATGATGATGAATATATGGTTGCAGTGCATTATTTATTGCATATGTCATCCTTTGGTGAATAGATGCTACCATCCATTTATTTATTAGTAATATAATTAGATATTGATTATTTAACTACTGCAATTCTACAGACTGGTACTATAAATTTATAAATAAGAAACCCCACACATGTAGTAGTTATGCAAAGATCCAGCTAAAATAAATTGGTGAGACTGATCATAGGTGACTTCCACATTAGAGTGGCAATGTTGCCTGTGACTCCAGATTTACAAGTGTGCTTCTTTTCCCAGACTTTGAGCTGATACATTATCTCTCTATGGATTGTATTGGCATTGTTTTTAAGATTCTTCTGCATTATTTTCCTATTTCTTTTGGATGGAGATGATGTGCATCATATTTGTAATTTGCCTTCCATCCTTGCCCCTGTTTTGGTATCCATGTCAAAATTTCATTTCCTTATTTTTCTTTCATTCTATCATTTATAGTGCTTTCAGTTTGTAAAAGGTAGAGTTAATTTTCTCTTCTTGTAATTAGCTTTTTGTGCCTTCAAATTATAGGGTCTCAGAAATAGGTTTATAGTATCTCCACTGCGAAGCTGGGATTTGTGAGTATTTTATAAATATGCTCCATGATATGGTTGAGAAATATATTTCCTGTTCCTTTTCGAATGTTCAAATCTTAAATAATATACTATGGGCATATCTGTGGATTGTCTATTATGTTACCTTCAAGGATTCATCTTTTATTGTATTCTAGCAAGTATAATTTTATGTTATCTATGCCATAGAATACTTGGAAATATGTTAGTTGAAATCATTTTATGTTCAATTTCTGTTTGTATTCATATTTTTTTTGAGTGTATATAGGATTCAGTGAATGTTTAATATCTTGCTATTTTATGTTCCAGCAATGCAGATCATGCCTCTTGGTGGGAACTGACAGCTTTGGCATCGCATGTACATCCATCAGTGGCAACAATGGCTCAAACTCTACTTTTAGGTGCCAATATTTTGTATAATGGCGATCCTCTAACTGACCTATCACTGGGAGCTTTCATTGATAGATTTATCGAGAAAAAACCAAAGGCTAGCAAGAAATCATCTGGAGAGTGGCATGGGTGCTCCCAAATTGCACCTGCTAGAAACGTTTGCTTGGAAGTTATTGCATGGGAAATTTTCCTTGTGATTTTGTACAATATTAATAATATCTCATCTATCAAAAATTTTCCTATGTTAGTCATTTATCTTAATTGGGTAATATGGCTTTTAATATTCCAATGCAAATTTTTTTCATTTATGGCACCTCTAAGTGAGGCCTTCCTTGAAATAACTATAGTCTATAAATACTCTGCTATGATATGCAATGGAAAGCATATAGTGGAAATTTTGAAATCCAAGTTAATGTTTTTCATTTGTAAATGAACACAAGTTCTTATCATGATATGATACTTAATACTTTTTCAATTCTATTGGGCTTAGGATAATTTATTGACTACCCTAGTTGGAAACGATTAATGGAGACCAATTAAACAGGACAGGTTGTTTCCATCTCTGCTACATTATATTCATCCTTGAAGAATAGAAAGGCATAGTAAAATATGAAGCATGTTATCAGAACTGCCCAAACTGGACTGGATCTGGCCAGTTGGGAATGATTTGGGGTGTTTCTAGTTTGAACTGGTCACCCAAACTGGATATGACTGATTCTAAATGGTTTGCGGTTTTCCATCCATGTTTTACTAAAATGGATATTAGGAGGTAAATGAATATGGAAAATTTTCAAAAAAGTTGGATATGATACGGTGGGGAAATGGTACACATGCACAGATATATCTAGTCGAAAACACCATTAGACATAAATGATTCAGAGTACCATTGGTCAATTAGATTAGAGGCATTCATGTCATTTATAATAACTGAAATTAGAGAACTTGAATATTGTCAGACATTATTCTTGTATCCTGATTGACATAGATAAGCCAATACTTGTCAAGCTTTTAATCAAGAACATGTCATCTAGTTCTAAGCATCGTCTTCTAAATCCAAAAATTTCTCAAAGCCCGAATCCAATTGTTAGCATCTTAACAAAATAATATGCCATTTGCATGGTAGAAGTGTTGGAATTCGTGATTAAACACATTTTTGTGGTTAGTGAGTGACTTAACCAAAAGGTGTATTTGGGTTGGTCCACTGTTTCACTGGACAATCAACTCGGCACTATGAGGGTTAATCGACAAACTGACTGGTGCATAGCAGGCCTAAATTCATGGGATTGTCTACCTATTTGGGACTGACTTGGATGATCAAAGTTGACTTAATCTTAAATAAAGTTAAACAGGGAAATTGCCTCACAAACCAACCAGATGCGTGTAAAGGATATTGGATTCTCATTTTATTCTTCTTTCAACGAATGACCATGAAAAAATGTGAAGGCCAAGGAAGAAATGTGAATCAATGACAAGCTATCATGTGCCTTCGTTATGGATATGAGAGAAGGTGTAGACTGGGCCATCTTAATTGCAGGTACAGGATTTATATTGATAAAAGACTGCAATTTTTTTCTTTCAAAGCTCTTTATACATTTTCCAACAATTGGGAGCATTGAAAAAACTAAAATAGACGTGAGCAAGTAGCAGCAATAGTATGTCGGGCTGCACATAAGGAAAATATGTAACAACATCATAAGTTTAATTATCTGAGACTAAGCCAAAGGTTGAATAATGCCGGAGGTTCAAAACCCAAGACTGTTTGCAACGAACACAAACAATTTTACTGAAACTTAATTGTAATTTTGACCTCCAAGGTTTAAGTCCATAAGTTTAAGTATAGCCCACAGAGCAAGAGAAAAAAATGGGGTTTCCCTCAAATACTAATGCCAAATTAATTTTATTAATGGTGTCAACATCATATGGATTCAGTAAGCAAACCCACAAGGATTATCATATGAGCAAGACAATAAATAAAATATATTTAATATATCAAACAGAGATAGAGAGGAAAACCCAGATCGTTTTATCAACGTGCAGAGCGAGACGCAGAGGTATGGAGAGCTTTTGAGTTCAATTTTCAGTAGTTAGAGCACAAAACTTCTTAAAGGCCTTATCAACTCGCCCATGGGCGAAATACACAGACACATGAAATTATGCAGGGGAAGAAATATGAGTCATTCAACTTTTCAACCAAAGACCAAAAATGGAAAGGAAGGTAGGTATCAATCCATTCAAACCCTTTAAGAACACAATTATTTACCTCTGCAAGCTTGTAAAAATAGCAAGAGGACTCTTACCGCATCCAATGCGGAGCTTAAAAATATGCAACCATTCTTTGTATTCTACAACAGTGCATGCTTCTCCTTTAAACCTCGACAAACGATGCCCCAATTTAATCCTCAAACCAAGAAGAGAGAATCGAACCAAGACTTTAGAATCAGCAAGCACAAAATGGCATAATTTATACACAGAGGATGAATCCCTTGACCTGAGTTAACCATCAGTCAATCAGCGTACTGTTGGTGAGTTTAATGCCTGGAGAGTACGGCAATGGAGATGTCATTGCCACCAGGGATCAAGATTGAAGGGCTGGTCTTAATTTCATATAGAAGGTTATATATTCATGCAGCCCTTCATTGATGAAGGGATTTCAAAAAGCTCACAATTCAAATGACAGTAATAAATTAATTGTACATGTCAAAAATTAAAAACAAAAAATTAAATTGCAAAATGGGATTTGTCATTTTAATGAGATTTGTAAAATTGCACAAGTGAATGTATATCCCTTCCTACATTGTGTTCAATCTATTTGATTGGGGAATAAGTCTACAATTGCTCAGACGCTTTAAGGTTTATAATTAAAAAGGAACTCAGACAGATGGTCAAGCCGGATAGTACAATCTATGGCTATAAATTTGGAAGTATGGATTGAGGATGAAAAAACATGCTCACTTAAGAGACCATTCTTGATGGTGTTGAAGGAATTCAAAATAAGAGGTAGCCTATGCTAGAACTCAGAAGCTTCAGTCATAAAATAAAATCTATAGGGAGAGCAGAAGCAACCAAAGCTGAATGTTTTGAGATTACTGAGAAATTGATAATCTTTCAAAAAGATGCAGACCTGAAGAATAAACAATGGAGGTTTTTGCACAGTCATCATCTGAAATTTTCACAGGGCCAATTCAGAGAATTATCCTCTGACAAATATAAAACTAAAGTATTCAAAAAGTAATAGGTTGTCAACTAATTAAATTGTGCTTGAATGCATGCACATCTCTGCCTTACAGTAATAGGAAAGGGAAATTTATATAAAAT
This sequence comes from Pseudotsuga menziesii, assembly GCA_001517045.1. Lineage (NCBI taxonomy): Eukaryota > Viridiplantae > Streptophyta > Pinopsida > Pinales > Pinaceae > Pseudotsuga > Pseudotsuga menziesii. The sequence continues at coordinate 164,135 of LPNX010418813.1, forward strand.
TACCTTGGCTGCCGGAGTTAGCCAGTGAATCTAACGAGTTCTTCCTCAGCCGTTCATTGTATCCCGCCAACCTTCTCCTGCAACTTCTCTTTGCGTCGTCAAATTATGCTATGCCATGGAATCTAGATAGGCACCACAACACCCAATTATTCATATGTATTACCAAATTATATACTTAATATGTATGGATCCATGTTGACCTACTCAAAAAAAAAAACAGTGAGGTGCAACCGTCTCCTGGTTAGTTACCTGCTACACTACTGACAGAAGCGTTGCTCGGTACCAAGAACAATGAATTTGGGGGCTTTGGAATGCATTTCACATACTTTATGTCTCTTGTGATATTCTTTTGCATTTTCCAACACTACATCGCATCCTTCCACTTGACAACGGGAAGGTTGCGCGGTCGAAGCCGAAAAATCCCTCGGCTTCTTATAAATGCAATCGCCAATGCTATTACCAGAGACTAGATTAATTACCTGAGCCGGATTCGCAGCGTATCCAAAATGCTGCCTCTTTCCTAGCTTAAGGAACGTTAAGGAATCCCTTTGAACATCCTTGATGACATTAATGTTATCTCTCATGGGACCCTCGTTAGCACTCTGAAAATTGCCATTCCTCCCGAGTCCCACCCAATCCAACTACCACCATATTTCTCTGACAGAATGGCTATACTCAGAACCCCCAAGAAAATTACCACCATTTACAACCCCTTCTACAAGCCAACCCTTCAATAATCCAATGCGTTGGCTTTTCACAGAACCCTCATCCAAAGGATTTCGATGAATCTTGACATCCAGAGGAAACTGTGCCTTATGATTGCTTGAAAAACTCCAGTCGTTGATGACTTCAGTAAAATTACCAGCAGCCACGAGAAGCTCAGACAGGGGCGAGGACTCATGAACCATGTTCGTCCCACGGAATAACTATTTCCCAATATTATAACCCTCTTCTGAACAAACCCATTTAGCCATGAGTAATCTCTCATACCTATCCCCGGCCGTACTGTAAAGCCCTGTGCAACCTTCCTAGTCCCAAGGACTCTTTAAATGCCAATCCTACATCTTAGAGGGCCAACGATGATCATGGCTGCTACTACTGTTGTTACCACCACGATTTGCCATGGAATTTGAGTCCATATTCTTAAAAATGACTTCTTCTTCACAAGACCAAAACTAATCCAAGGAAAAATACAGATACATTTTTAGGCTCTTTTCACATGATGAATATTACCAAATCCAGCGATCCCATATTTGCTTCGATTTCCAAATCCGGGATGATTAAAATACTAACCTTGTTGTCTCAACAAAACTTCCATGAGAGAAATACTCCCCAAAGCCTCGTCCAACAGACCCGCATCAGAGAGCCCCTGAATCAAACTGATGTAGGTAAAAACATCTGGGGCCATCCCCTTCACAACCATGAGAATCTGCAATTCTATGGAAAAATCGAGCTCGCCCATTTTACAGAGCCCATCAATCAAAGAAATGTAGATGACAACATCGAGCTTGCAAACTATGGCCACCATCTTGTTCACAAGAACAACTACTTCAGTAAATCTACCCTGGTGACAGAGCCCGTGTAAGTGGCGTTATTGTAAGTTGACCAATTAAAGGCATCGTCACTTAAGCGACACTTACTAACGTGTCATCGCTTAACCGACGGTAATGAGAATTGCCGTCGCTTCACCGACGCTTGTGGCCACATTTACAAAAAAAAAATGTATCCTTGTGATTTTTGGTAAGTTTAAAAAGAGAAATCCACGTGCCGTCGGATTTTCCCGTCGGATTTTGGATCAAAATGTAGTAGTGTCATATTAAATAATGACCTTGAATGAGTATCATATTTCCTTTCCCCTTCATCCAATGTTAGTTTTAGTTCATTTACCAATGGTTCCAAATAAACATCTATGTCGTTTCCTGTTTTCTTGGGACTAGGTATTAACAATGACAACCAACAAAAGCTCCTTTTCATGCATAACCATGGTGGAAGGTTATATGTGACTAGTACTACTTGCCATACATTGTGAGTACTACTCAAGCTTCCAAAAGGATTAAATCCATCCACTACCGTTGCAAGTCGTACATTGCGAGGATCGTTGGAAAAATCAGGCCATTTAGAATCTATACTTTTCCATGCCAGGATATCAATTGGGTGGCACATTATTCCATCCTTACTTGCCTTCTCATGATGCCACCTCATTTTCCGTGAAATATATGTAGAGATGTAACAAAAACATAAAGAATCATATATACATTGCAATACTTAGGAGATTAGAGAAGATTATTTTTTATTAGGTTTGCTAACCCAAAAAATCTCTCACTTAGCTCTACATGGCCTGCACCACCCAAGGACACCCATGCACGACCCTTATTTCACCCCATTGGACCCCCACACCCTAAAAAAGGCTTAAGAATGAGCAAAAGGGCTTAAAAACCCCAAAAAAGAGCCTAAATAGTTCTCCTAGGGGCTAAAGTCTCCAAAAGGGGCTAAAACCCCTCAAAGGGGCTAAAAAGCCCAAAAGGAGCTAAAGATAGGGCAGAAAGGGGCTAAAGCCCCAACTAGGGGCTTAAAACCCTAAAAAGCCCCAAAAAAGCTATAAATAGAGGGGTGGGGGTCACTCTCAAATCACTTATCCCTTCCATACTGTTATGCTGCCCGAGTCTATGCCTTGAGACCCTTTGTCTCTCAAGCCACCCACACTCCCTCTCCTTGATCTTCCATTGAAGCCATAGCTCCCCCATCCAAGAGAGGTGCTTCTCCAAGCTAGGGCATGGTGGCCCATTCCATCAAGAGAAGGTATATATTGTTGTTTATGTTGTTTATTTGTTTTCTCTAATCAATTGTTTGTTTGTAGGTTTATTTTCTAACATGTTTTTGCAGGTATTTTGGTTCTAACATTTGGTTGCAGGTAGCTGGAGCTAAACCCTAATAGTGTTTGTAGAGGGGTTTCCATCCATTTCTTTTGTTTCTGTTCTGCTTCATTTTCTCTCCATTTTTCTTGCATTTCACCACCAGGAACCTACCCTTCCATCCTATAGATGGAAGGTAGCAATTCCTACCCTGTAGCAAGGGAGAAATCCCTGCTATAGAACTAGCGACCATACCAGGTCGATCCCATAGGATCCCTGGGTCTGTATTTCAAAATTTCAAGTTTTAGTTTAGTCTTTTGTGCTAGGTTAATTTTTCTGTTAAAACTAGTTTAAAATCTTGTTTATTTACATTTTCTGTTACTGTCGATCCTCCAAAAGGAAAATCCGAGTCCATTTGTCCATAGTACAGGTTACTGTAGGTCGGATTTGACTCGGGGTCAAAAAATTTCTCTTTTTGGAGCAGGTCGCACTTATCGGGCCCAGACAGGGGACCAGGTCACTCATATGGGCCTCACAGGTGTGACCAGGTCGCCCTTTTATCTCTGAAAGGTGTGACCCCCTTCCAAAAGACATCCCGCTTCTGTCTGCAAAATCTGAGCGACCCCCTCGCCTATTTCTGGAAAAATTTGGCGACCCCCTCGCTACATTTGACCCGAAACTTGCAATTTATCACTTAGAATTTGGTTTTTAATAATTAAGGACTGTCAGTGTGGCTCAGCTGCCTATGTCCATCCAAATTGTTTTATTTCTATTTCTGTTTATGTTAATATCAATTTAATTTACAAAACAAAGTGTAAATTAAATACTGAATGGGTTAATGAATATAGTTTGACTAAAACTCACTTAAAATCAACAATCTTGCTTAACCCTTCCTCCTCTACCCAGTCATCACCTTTTGGGGTATTCTGGGATAAGACGAAGGGAATAGCTCATATAGTAATAGGAACATCAACCAATATTGTTCAAAACCACTAAAAATGGGTGACTTGGAAGGTAGAGGGGGTAGAGAAGGAGGGCTTCTCACGGCGCTCAGTGTCCTCCTTGTTGACCAAACTTGCATCCAGAAGGTTACCTATGGATCTACGGATGGGCTTAGTCCCATTGTGTTGAGAGCCCAACACCTTCTCCTGGTTTAAGAAGAATATAGGTGTAAGGTAGTCACCTAGTCAGGCTATCACAATTTAGGATAAAAAATGGTATATGTCTAAAACATTTCTGATTTTGATTTACTGCTTTCATCCATAATGATATGAACTCTGCAAAATATTCATAAACCATTTGCAGCCACTAGATAATAGAAAAACAAAAAGACATACACATACATACCATATAAATCAACCCAACTCAGTTCATGACGCTAAGAGAGCCACTAAAATTTACAAATTTACACTAAGTTAAAAATCTACAGTCTTTGAGGACATAAGTCCCTAACTGCCTTAACCATGGGAAGTACTTGGGCTCAGCCCAGAAACTCATTGTGAGGAGTATTATGGGAACCCCAAAGTAGTTGGCTACTGAGAGGAATTGCCAAGCGAAATGGGAAACAATCCCCACCGATTGAGTAGAATGTCCGTGAGGAAAAATCCAAGCATTGTCTTCTGGAATTCTTGGTGGCCGAGTGACCACCTGCAGCCAATAGGAAGCCATTGAAACCACGGTCCAAAAAATCATTTCCACTAGTTTGATACAGAAATTTAACACAATTGATCCCTCACGCTCTTCCTCACGCGTAAGAGGAAAACCACCACTATTCAGGTCATTGAACCAACATCGTTGAGACCATTCTCGATGACCTCCCACACCATCAGAAGGCCACATAGCCTCTAATTCAGATTCAGACCCATATCAGTCTGAACCAGACCTACACACTGCACCATTAAGCCCCATGGCTGGTGCAAACCCGGATCCATTTTTTGGCATAGAAATAGCTAGTGGACCCATGTCCACACCACAAACTATCACCAACAACCCTACAGTTGGCCCCAACATGGTCATGCAAATTGTCATCAGTCAGTTGCCACCACCCATAGTGACCACCCAAGCTGCCCCTCCTATCACACATGGGGGCAGTGGCCCTTCCACCTACACTGCCACCCCTGTAATACATGGGGGCAGTGGCCCTTCCACCCAAACTATCCCTCCCACCACATTTGGGTGCATTGGCCCATCTACAATGGCACCACAAATACCCCCATTTATGTAGGTGCATTATGCACCTGCAAAACCCACTACCATGGCTGTCCCATCTCACATCAACCAGGGGTCAAACCTTCCTTTCATGGCACGTATAAAATTGCCTGATTTGGATCGATTAACAAATGACCCCATTTACTATCAAACGTTTTGGCCTCCCATACCAACCAAACTTCCCTCAGATATTCCCAAGTTTGAAGGGAAGGCAGGGGAGTGCCCCCAAAACCACATCATGACATTTCATTTATGGTGCTCATCAAACAACATCATGGATGATTCGATTAGGCTAAGACTATTCCAACGCACCCTCATAGGTGCTACAACCAAATGGTACATTGAGTTACCACAAGCCAAGTACCCAGATTTCAACTCCTTGGCTTTCATGTTCCTGCAGTATTTCCAACTCCCCGTCAGATATGACGAAGGGGTGGAGATCTTGTTATCTTGCCGCCAGAACACTGCGACCCACATAACCGACCACATCCATGAGTGGTGGCGACGTCATAGTGATTATAAGATCCAACTTGATGACAAGATCTTCCTGGATTGGTTCCTCAAAACCTTGCTCCCACTGATAGCAAAGGACGTCGCATCCGAACATCCCCAATCCGGAGAGGAGGCCATCTTGAAAGCCCAATAGTTTGATCTGATTTATGCACAGTATGGGTACCTTTACATTGTCATTCCAGACACTCCTCGTGCAGGTACCTCCTACCGGGATGCACCGGGGGAATCCCATGCTACAGATGGCATCATAGGCTCGGTCTCTCACCAACCACAAAACCTCCCAACACCACCTGCAATACCACCACAACCAAGCAACATTGCTAGTGTTTCCTACCAAAACCAAACTCTGGACTATGCAAGAACGGTGTCCCAATCCAGAGCCACAACATCTTACGTACAACCCGTGCCACCATAGCAGGCTCAGGCCTTGGCTTGGCCAACATAGCAATACGTAGGGAAAATGCCCACATTTGTGGCACTGCCACCCACCCAAATATACTATGCACCACCAGTACAAGTGGTTCAAGCCCCCACCCCTGCTCCCCCTACTCTGTTGGGATGGGTGTTTGCACAACAAAACTGTCCCAACCAGCTAGCCCCCAATAACCAATAAGGGAAATCTAGGAATAACCAACCTCGGAACCAAGGCGAAAATCAACCGCAGGGAGGCGGTCAACAACCAAGCCCTCCCAACAATGTCGCGGAAAACCGACCAGCCCAAAATTCTCCATGACCAAATGCACCGAGACGCAACGCCCTGTTGCATACGAACCAACCATGCACACTCTGTGAGGTCTATGGGCACTACACATTCGAGTGTCCCTTCATGGGTCGTGCTAAGCAGGCCATTAGGAATGAGGTTCAACATGCCACCAACACAACGGACCAAGCCCAACCCAACCCAACACCACAAGGACCTCCTGCTATGGTGCTCCAAAACCCATTACCAGTCTAAGGATTGGTGGCAACCGCACCCCCTGCCCAACCGAATCCCAATGCTCCGAGGGCACCTCCCACGGACGAAATAGGTGTCCACCACCTGCTAGCTATGACAACCGAAGAGGTTAATCTACAAACCAAATGAAATCAGTATGGAACCAACACCGAACCCACTGACACATCAGCGGCATCTACGTCCAAAACGTTCAATGCACCTCTTCAGTTACACCCTTTCCTGTGCCCCCCCATATGTTGGGTTGCCAATAACGCCACGGTGAGAGCTGCTATTAGCTACAACATTGTGGATGATTTGGCCCAAACACCTACATCCATGTCCGTTCTTGAGGTACTCAAAATGTGCCCAATGCAGTGGAAATCCTTACTGGCCACCCTTGGGGCCGTAGACCCCTCTGAATCCAAGTTGATCACATTTGACATGGAGAATGGAGAACTATGCATGCCATCAACAATTTCCTTTCAAATCCTAGTGTCTATCCAGAATTTGGTTGTGCGCCAGTGCATAGTGGATGAGGGGGCATCTACGTGCATTATGTCTACCCTAGTCTGGCAGAAACTTGGATCCCCAATTCTGTAACCATCCTCCACAAATTTGTGGGATTATGATGGCCATCCCACTAAATCCCAAGGAATCCTCCCCCACGTCCCCATCACATTAGTCAGGAAGATAGTTCTGATTGACATAGAGGTTGTCAATGCTCAATTGGACTATAACCTTCTCCTCGGAAGAAGTTATATGTATGCCATGAGAGCTATCGCATCAACTGTCTTTTGTCTCATGATGTTCCCCCATGAAGGGAAAATCGTGACAGTTTACCAACTAACTTATCATGATTTGCAAGGGCTAACGACACCCGCCAACGTCATCCCTATGATCAACACCATTGATTTGCAAGGGACAACCACACACGCCAATGTTGTCCCTACAATCAACACCATGGTTGACAACACACCAGCCTCCCCATTGTTGAATGTGTGCCCTGGGTTGTTTGCCGATACCACCATGACGACTCCTTTCCCCTTAGTGTCACCACCACCAACACCAAACGAGACTATAGACTTGTGCATACTCTCATCCAGCACCGCTGCACCCAAGCAATAACCGCAGCTGCAGCTCGAACTGCAACCACAACACCGTCTACAGCTGCAACATCAACAACAACCACAACATCATCTGCAGCCACAACATTATGCGTAGATGCAAACACAACCTCATCCCCACATACAACCATCAGGAAGTTATCTGGGCACCTCTCTAGTCCATACAATTCCCTTCCTCTTTCCCCCACTTGGTTTCATGAGAAAGCCAGTAATGGCCACTCTAAACCTACCCAGCTTTGCATTGGGAATTCTTGTGTAGTATCTTGATCCACCAGCTCAACCACCAATTCCCTAGGTAGTATTAACCTCCATGCAACCCATTTCGGTCGAGTCTCATCCTACACCTGGCCTGCAAAAACCAACCACCATACCCTCACCCGCATCGCCCCACCCAAAAAGGGCCAAGGGAAAGAATACGAAAGATACCATAGAGCCGCGACAAATCCCACTTTGCACCATCTGTGAAGAACAGGGACATCTGACTCAGAATTACCCTGAGATTCCAATGATCCGTGCACATTTGGATGCCATGGATACAACCAAAACCCTCCCAATGGTTGAAATTCCAAGCGCGCCAATAGTGAGAAACAAGTCATTGAGAACAAACCATGCTTGCACCCTTTGCAGACTGTATGGACACTATTCTCACCACTGTCAAGACTTGCCCGAGTTTCGAATGGATTTAGCCGACCTTCGACAACATTCCCTTGAATCGGAGATCACTCTAATTGAAGAAGTTCACCCCCCACCTCCTTCTTCGGACACCATTTCCATTTACATGATGTCCAGTTCTACTGACCCTCTTGTCTCCACCACCACCACCAATGGTCCATCAGACCTGTCTCTTCCGTTGTTTCCACAACCGCAACCTCAACCTCAGTTACCATGGAAATAGTCGGGTTCATTCCCGATCAACATTTTACTTTTCCTTTTCCTTTTCCCTTTCTTTTTCCTACCATCCGAGATCGTGAGTAAGTCTATCTTGGAAAACTGCAATCTATAGGATTTCACACTGGGAGATCATTTGTGGTACCTTGAACCACCTACCATACCTCTGAGGCCCCAAGATGTGTTGACTCATGTCCAACCAATTGAGATGATGTTGCACCTACCTCCAATTCCATCAAAGACTCCTCCCATCTCTAGGCATGTCCCTCTTCCTCCAACAGAGACTGGGGGCAAGGAAACCAAAGCCACAACCAAAATCATTTTCATGATATCTAGCACCAGTTTCCCTTTCACCTCGTTTGCTGTGGAAGATCCACCTGATCTATCCCAACACCACTTACGTGATGACGGAGATATATGTAATACTACCTTCGGTTCTACCCCATTCCCTTTAAACTATAGTGTGGAATCAGTTCTTCCCATAAAAGACCAGATTTCATCATCCCGCCTTTCCAATGACCTTCGTCTCGGCAAGGGGGCATACCTCTTCACTGACTCAGTTGGTCGACTCTTGAAGAAGCCATGCAACGAGCTCCACCTCAAGAGAGTTTATGCCTGATATAACCACTATGAGTCCCTTATAGCGTATTTTTTTCCCTTTCTTGTTTCTCAACGTTTTTTAGCACAAGTCAGGGGTAGTAGCATCAGCTGCTAATCCAAAGTCACCTGGAATCGGTTCGAGACACCTCTCACACCTATGGTATCAAATTTCCATCTCTTGATGAGACCATCGTCTCATGTTTAACAAATAAGTTTTGGGACCGCTTCCCAGAAGTTACCTTGATTTACGAGCCACACCATGGTGATACAAGTGTCTGCGGACCTATACTTTCATCACACTTGCCTATCACTACTCATGTAGATTCTTGGGACACCTCTCGTTAGGGAACATCATTTTTATTGTAGCATATAGACGTCTACTTCGTCCACCGCACCTTATGCGGATCTCCGGACCATGGTCCAAAAGATGAATTATTTATTTTGCACGTATTTGGTGTATAACTACCTCCGGAATCGCACTTACATCACATGTAGTCAAGTCCGTCCACCACAGTTCACACATAGCTCTCCTGACCTCTGTTCAAGAGCCACCTCGGTTTGCGTTCCTCTGCCACACCGACTCATGTGTCTCTGCTGCGATCTATCCCGTGCATGTATTGGTATGTTTGAGAGCCACCTGCTCTGTCCATACTGCATGGATGACCTTTGGACCACTATTTACTGTCCCAACATGGGGCACCACCTATGCCATTGCAATCGATTGACCATACTAGAGTTTTGTTTAAGCTCTTTTCTGACTCCTAAAAGTATGAAAAGATTGAAGAGCACAACTGCTTCCTTTCCCACTCGTTAAAGTATAGAAAAGGGTGTCTACATCGTCTCATTTATCTCCTTTTGCAGAGTATGTATACCATCAAATGAAAAGGACCACCTTGGCATATTCAAGCCAAGTCTATTCCCTTCTACATACTTTTATGCTTTCTTGGGCAGAGGGGTCGCACTTTACGAAAAAGCTCACCATGGGTTGTCATTAAGCTCTTTTCCAGCCTTCTCATCAAGAAAATATTGCTGAGAAAACTTGGTTTCGTTCGTTCTCGTAAAAGTATCTGAATGACCATCTAGTCAGTATATGTTTAACCTTTTCCAGCCTGATTGGAATACCAACGGTAAAGAAGTCTCTCATCCCCTATAGGATGGGCGAGCTCTCCTATTTATACTTTTATCCTTTTTTGGGCATAGGAGACTACCAACGAAAAAGATCCCCCACTGGAGTCTTCTTCGTGCTTTCAGACTCTCTAAAATTGAAAGCACCATCGAGCATTTACTTTCTCGGGCTCACCAAAAATCCACGAGATCGTACCACAACAATGTCTCTAGACACCAGCCCACAGATAACAGTTTGGTAGCATTCCCACTTTGGGCCGCCTTTGTTCAGATTACTCTGCAATGTGTCTTCCTTGGATCCCATCAATATCAAAAGTGTCTACCTCCCCCAAGTATTTCCCATCTGCAGTGACATTCCCGATATTATAGCTACGATCCCATTCCCATGAGTCAATTTCATTCACTTCCTGGCCTGCCCTGCCATCATACTCTGAACAAAGGAAGTTTGAGTCTACTACATTCCCCCTGCCCCTATTCAACTCTTTCCTCCCCCCCCCCCATTTAGTGGGTCAGTCCGTAGATTGTCTCACCCCTTTCGGTTATCTCCCTCGCACTTCTGGTCAAGGAAACACCATTGCCTTAACCAGGGGCAGGTCTCCCTCTGTCGACGGCAACACACATATTCTAGAGGATAGGCCTAAAGGCCCCTGTATCTTGGTTTCATTAACCTCATTTATGAGTTCCTTGGACCACTTGAGAGGAGTCCTTAGTGCCTCTCGGGATGGTTGTTTCTCACGTGCTAGACTCCAGCTACATCATCGCATCGTTGAGATTTGTACAGGGTATTGGCCTATGCAGTATTTGGTCGAAGACCCCGGATGTCACCTGACTCTAGCACATTGATGAGTCTATTCGAGGGACCTAAATAGGTTTATGTCCCTCGTGATTTCTGGGTTGCATTGGAGACAGTGTTCAGAAGCCCCAACAATGCTTCTATATAGATTTATGATTGATGCAGCATACTTGTACCACAAAGACTTTGACTCTCCATCAATGAGTCCATACAGCTATGTACTGTCCCAGATCCAACAAGCTATTAGTCATGAAGATATAGCATTCCATGAGAATTCCATGGATCTAATATAGAATTTCTTCAGATCAGTATTGTATTTAGCCTCTAATTGAGGCAACCATTATTGTATCATCAGTTGTATATGATCAGCTCTTGTATTATAGAGCATAGATCACAATATTCTTTTGACATTGTTACAAGCATGGGGATGCCCACCTCATCCATATACATGTCACACATTATTTGTATCTCACCCATTGATGGGAACCATATTAATACAAAAACCAAAATCCACCATGCCCCAGCCCCGGAAGCACCACCTCTCCGCAGAAAATCCTATGATGTCTGTCAACCATACGATGAGCTCCTACCCTCACACATCAGGGGGCAATCTGTTAACCCAAAAAATCCCTCACTTATCTCTACATGTCCTACACCACCCAAGGACACGCATGCATGACCCTTATTTCACCCCATTGGACCCCCACATCCTCAAAAAGGCTTAAGAATGAGCAAAAGGGCTTAAAAACCCCCAAAAAGAGCCTAAATAGTTCTCTTAGGGGCTAAAGCCTTCAAAATGGGACTAAAACCCCTCAAAGGGGCTAAAAAACCCAAAAGGAGCTAAAGATAGGGCGGAAAGGGCTAAAATCCCCAAAAAGGGGCTAAAGCCTCAACTAGGGGCTTAAAACCCTAAAAAGCCCCAAAAAAGCTATAAATAGAGGGGTGGGGGTCACTCTCAAATCACTTCTCCCTTACATACTGTTATGCTTCCTGAGTGGATGCCTTGAGATCCTTTGTCTCTCAAGCCACCCACACTCCCTCTCCTCCATCTTCCATTGAAGCCATAGCTCCCCCATCCAAGAGAGGTGCTTCTCCAAGCTAGGGCATGGTGTCCCATTCCATTAAGAGAAGGTATAGCTTGTTGTTTATGTTGTTTATTTTGTCTAACATTTTTTTGCAGGTATTTTGGTTCTAACATTTGTTTGCAGGTAGCTGGAGCTAAACCCTAATAGTGTTTGCAGAGGGGTTTCCATCCATTTCTTTTGTTTCTGTTCTACTTCGTTTTCTGTCCATTTTTCTTGCATTTCACCACCAGGAACCTACCCTTCCGTCCTATAGATGGAAGGTAGCCATTCTTGCCCTGTAGCAAGGGAGAAATCCCTACTACAAGGTTGGTAGTACATGATGGTGTATGATATAATGGAATTATAAGAGTTCACAATCATACCTGTACATTCTCTTCAATCACAGAACTATAGAGAAATACCTCAACACTTTGGTCGAGACACCTGAATGCACCTTTTCAAAATGAGCATCATCCTTCCATCTTGATTCACCACATGTTGGGCATTCATTTATTTTTTCATATTTACCCCAATATAAAATGCAATCATTGTGGCATGCATGTAATTTCATAGTCCAACCCCAATGATTTAATCAAACGTTTTGCAGCATATGTAGATTATGGAAGTGTATTTCCTGTTGGAAGCATTTCTCTTTGCAACTTCAACAACTGGGTGAAACTTGCATTAGACCATCCATTTCTCACTTTAAGGTTGTATAATTTCACAGTGGCCAATAGCTTAGTGAAACTAGTGCAACCTGGGTACAATGGTGCCTTGGCATCTTCAATTAACTTTAGATATTGATTGATATCATTTTTTTCTTCCATTGATTCTACTTGGTCATTTTCACAATTCACTTCTGGATTTTCATTATAATACTAATAAGCATCATTCACCATTTCAACCATATGATCATCAACCATGGTTTCCTCATTATGATTGTCATTCTCAAGAACTTTAGTATCATTTGTAAGTAATGTTGCAAACTCATCATTATGATTATCATATTGATGTCCGACTATGTGTTCATCACCATGTGTAATTTCTCGAGGAAAATCATTGATCTCTATTCTGTGGCATTTCTTTCTCTTGTCAATTATATAGTCCTGAGTAGGAACTCTCTCTACATGGAAAAACCAAGTTTTATATGAACTTATTATACCATGAATCATCAATTGGTCTTTTACTTCCTCAAATGTCAATACTGCAACATTGCAACATTTTTTACAAGGGAATCTTGTGGTGTTATTATCCCCTGAATTCCTTTTTGCAAACTCTATGAATTCTTCAACCCCAACTTGATATTCCTTTGACATCCTACATAGAACCAATTTGCACATCACGTAAGAAAAAACCACTACAAATTACAATGAAGACATATGTTATACAATATCATATTGAAGAATCAAATATAAAAAGTATACCTCGTTTTCAAATCCGTCCGATCCCTTTTTTTGGCCATTTGAAAATAAAACCAACCCAATTTCTCGAATTGGCTCCTCTAGAGTTGGCCTCTCAACTTCCTTCCAATATACGGTTAGGAATATTCATGTAGTACACCCATATTATTTCAAAAATAGCCTTTATCGGCACATGCCAACCATATATTACACCATACAAGATTCCACCTTATAATAACCAAATACAAACATCAATTAGATAATATTTTGGTTTTATATTAAAGCCAAGATATTTAAGATTTTAACCCATTAATATAACTTCGAAGATAAATATTTTTTTTTTGCGAAATCTGGTGGGACCCTCCCCATTGGATATTGTGCTCAAAGATTGGAGGTACAAAGGTCACTTTTAGGGAGCGTGATGGTTTATAAGGCTAATTAGCTTGACATTAACAGTTCGTTAATAGTCCCACCACCCTTCAAATCCGACATATTCCAAGCACGATTCAGTTGGATACAACTGCAACCTCTAGAAGTGTCGACTGTCACCACCAGGTATGTGTTCATCGTTTATCACCCTTTCGACAGTTCCACCATGGCTTCATCTATAAAAAACATTCACCCATCCAAGGATATTTTATGCGATCGACTTTACGACGCTTATGATCCTCGTTTGATGTTGTCTAGTGTCAGTGATGCCCATAATGCTTTGTTGTCACCTTCTGGAGACTAGTAGACTATTTGTAAATTTAAAGTCATCCTTAATAGAGTTCACATTAGAACAATTTCCAAATTTCCCAGATATTGTCCAAAGGGTAGCATCCAATTATTCCCCCATTAGGAAGGCCATCTTAGATGATACCCACTCCCTTGTCATTTGAAAAATTACACTAGAAGCTATCAGGGCTGCCCTGGGTCTCTTTGAAGCCCAATGTCAGGCCCTGATCCCCTTCACCGAATCAGAGGTTTTGTAGGTGTTTGGGAAAGCCGACCTAGAATCCAGGAATAAATTGTTCCAAACAATTTTGAACACCCTAGTTCCCTCAGAGACCCTTATCACCCCACTCTACTCCAAATTGTTTATAAATCCTGTCGTATCAGCCATCTCCCTCTTGAGTCAAATCCTAGGTCTTGATAGTGATAGCATGGTATCTGAAGTAATGCTAGGCATTCTCCTTTACCTGAGTGAATTTTAAGCAGGGATTAAGTTCGATGATTTCTTGGCCAGAGAAATCAATTTTCAGCTTGAAAAGTTTGATTTGGATAAGCACTTTAGATACCAGGTGTATCTATTTTCCATCATAGTCAGTTCCAACTAGAAAACCCTTGAGGTCATGGATCCAGAGGTGTTTAAAGATTGACCACAGTCTGTCCAGAAGTTCTAGGACTAGTCTTGCACCTTGTTCATTCACAGAATTGTCCTCATCATTTGCATACTATTCTACCCTATAGAGAAGAGGATATCAGAAGACATGAAGGCTGCCTTGCAACAAGATAGTATTGGATATTGGTTCCTAATTCCGTAGTATTCCGTTATCATGGTATATGGTTTGTTGGCTTCCCATTTCATGCTACCAGTTTATCTAACTCCCTCAGTATTCACACTAGAATTGATCAGGAAGAGGATTTATGCTGATGAGGAGCGTTTTACTGTGCACAAGAAGGAATCTTGGATCAAATACCCTATTAGTTTCGGGCCCTTTGTTGTGAAGAAGCCAACAACATTACCAATAGTGGAGAAAGTTTTGAAGGCCATGAAGTTTCAAGTGACCCATGCACAAAATTACAATCCTAAGGGGATCATTTCCCATAGGAGGTTTCAGGTGCAGAGGTCAGCATTTATTCACTCCATGATCCTCAAATTGTCACAGGAGGCAAATTGTCTTGCCTATGATTTTGATTGGACTCCTGCAGAGAAAATTCAAGATCCTAAAGAAGTGCAAGGTACGGTCCCAACTCTCCCTTTCCTTTAAATGATGATGATTCTAGCAAAAGGTATCAGTCATAGGTGGAGGACATGGAATGTGATGAACAAACCCCTAGCAAGAATCCTAGGATAGACGTAGAGGAGGATGTAATCAACCTAGAGCAGGAGTTTAATTTTGAATCTTATTCCTTCAAAATAGTGATAGAGGAGGAGCTTGATTCAGTAAACTCTACTGGGGGAAAGGTTTCAAATTAGATGGTGATCGTGCAACAAATAGTAGTTGTAAATCCAACCACTACACACTCAGAGAGAAATCCCCAAATAATCACACAATCAATGAACACAAGGAATGAGGAGTCTCTACTCAATTATCATAAGTATTCTTTTTCCTTTATTGTTGAAGGGAAATTTAAGACTGAAACACAAATGTTGACCACCTATGGGAAGCTCAAAGAGAAATCCAAGGCTGAGACTCAGAAGTAGTGCAAAGAGCTAAGCAAAATATCAGGCATCAAATTCTTTTTCACTACTACCAGGAATCTTACAACAAACTCCTTGAACCTAGCCATCACTAATGAGGAAGGAGTTTCAGAGATCGAGTAAGATGGATTGGTTCTCAATCAGAGATAAGATTCTGTTCCATAAGGGAGTTAGAGATCTCATCTATGCTGATCTGACTAAGGAGGCATTAGCCCATCTCAAGTCCGAGCAAAGGGTGGTTAAACTGTAGACTCAATTGAAGCAGGAAAAGGAAACAAACAAGGCATGGAACTTGCAGGTGAAACTCCTGACGGACCAATTCGAATACCTAACAACAAATAATCCTTTACAATAGCCCCTTGCATCTAAGAATCTAGTGGCAATAGAGCATGCTATTTTACCAGCTAAGTTGTTGGCTAAGATACAGGCTTACAAAAATAAAAGCAAGAAACCTATGAAAGACATTCAACTACCTCCTCAGACCATGCAGTTAGAAGGGGAGATTGAGGCATTGAATCATGAAGTTTTGGATCTGAAAGGCCACCTTACTGTGCTAGAGGCTGACAAGCGCACATGGGAAGAAGAGAAACAAAATATGCAGAAGAGAATTGATAAATAAAATGACTATAGCACCCTTGAGGACATATCACCCACCGCTCTGGCGATCAAAGCTATGTTTGAAATGTCCCTAAAGGACCTTGAAATCACTCAATTGAAGGAGGCCAATCAAGAGATCAAGGATAGGATCACTGGTAAGGAAAGTGGAGAATTTGCTGAAGAGATCAGGACACTGAAAGAGAAAGTAACCAGGTTTGAGGAAATGGTCATAGGGAGAATTCCCTTGCAAGGGGATAAACATTTTCTCTGGGATGCAGTGATAAAGGAGATGCCCTCATTATAAAAGAATTTGTTCATGGTGGATGAGCATAAATAGGATACTATGGATGCAAGTAGAAGATGTAAATCCCTGTAGGAAAGTCTAGCACAAAGACCTAGGGAGGATGCCTAGAAGGAGATTGTTATTCTGAACTCAGCCTCTAGGGAAGAAATAATTTCCTTGGGGATTACTGACATGATATTTGTTCTGGTGGTAGCAAGGAGGTTGACCACAAAGCACAACATGTTGTAGAATGCTCTTACTAGGATTAACATTATTCAACAAGCGGTAGAAAAGTGCAACAAATTGTTCCAGCCCCTGTTTTAGAAAGGGTTATCTGAGTTTTGGGGTCCAGAGGGGAAGTTGATCCCTTAGAGAAAATATGTCATACTGCTGCAGGAGGAAATACTAAACCATGCAAAGTTTGAGGGTATGAATGGTGGGCTAAAGGGGCAAGTAAACATCGATAAACTCAGCGAGGACTTTGAGTTACTGGAAACACTCATGACTGTCAAATCATATCTCCCTGCTATGGGCCATAGCCCCATGTTTTACCTGGATGTTATCCTAAAGGAGCTATTTGAGATGGACACCCCTACATATCAGAAATGGAAAGATATACATAGAGTGAGAAATCATCATCCCGGAAGTCCTGCCAGCAGCTGATTTAGTCGTATTCTATTAAAAATATGCTCAGAGTTGTCATTTTCATCAAGCGAGCCAAAAAGCCCCAGATGTTGAGATTTCCCTTTTTGATTGGTCACATGCAGAACAACATGCCTTCCCAAAATGTTTTGTGAACATGTCGCATCTACCACATCAGATTTTGTTAGGATTTAGGATGTACTTTCGGGTTTGATTCTTGCAATGTAACTAATTTTGATGCCTTGTTTCGAGATACGTCTTGGGGGTAAATTGCACTATAAATGTAACCTCTACGGAGGAGGAAGGGTTTGACTTTAATTTTTGAAGCCTCTATGCTTGGATTGTAGCTCTGTAAAATTTCCTGGAAGTGTTAATGAAAAGTGTTTTTTTGAGTTTGTGAGATTCATCACAGTGTTCATATTCAGCTTGTGTTTTGTTTTTGTGTCATTTTCATATGTGTAAATTCTGCTAATGATTTCTAGAGAAAACCATGACATGTCTTGAGCCTACTAAGGGTTGTTGTGACATGTCTTAAGACTGCTACGACTATCGTGACTGGTTGAGAGTGCCTTGACGACTATTAAGGGTCCCAATCTTGTGTATGAAGGTATCATGACGTACTATGGGTTACTAAGGGTATCATGAGGGTGAGTAAATTTGTTGGTAGCATAATTGTGTAATTCTTGACTAGGCTGTGATCTGTTAGTATGGATGGAAGCTTGTGTGAGGTCTAGTACATGGGTCACCACCCTTTATTGGAATAGTTATGCAACTATTGAAACCCCTGAGATGATTCCTCTCACCCATGTGATGGCTACCAAGTTGGGAGAAAAGCTCACAGAGGTCAGAAAGAATGGAACCTACTCCTGGTTGAGCCCTGATGGAAAAACACAAGTAACCATTGTGTACAAAAATGAGAGTCATGCATGGTTCCTCTACGCATTCACATAGTTCTCATCTCCACTCAACATGATGAGACAGTGACCAATGAACAAGTTTTATCTAAAGGAAGTGAGAGGGTTCAATTTTTATACAAGGGGGATATGCTTTGAACACCTTTGAATAGTAAACTGTAATGACCCCCATTAGATCCTGCTATTTTTTTGGCTTATTTTATTATGTAATTTGGTTGAGGGTTTTCGTAAAAACACTTGTCAAAAATACCACTAAGTTGTGCCAAATAGTGTTAGTTGGTTTTTGTATTCAATGTATTGGTGATATGTTGATGCAGGAGCATAGGATTAAGAGGGAGAAGTCATTCATGACTTCACAAGGTCAATGGAACTCTTAAGATACCTAGGGTCTTGTACATTTGTAATTTTCTTTATTTTGTAAAAGCTAAATAAAATGGATAAGGAATCTAGATCCTTTTCCACATGTAATAGTTAGAATTGAGTTAGTTGTGAGTCATATGGTTAGCATAGATCAATAAGGACCATACTCCTTTATTATAGGACCTGGAAACAAAATCCTCTTGTATTTAAATTAGTTCAAGTTATTTTCTTAGTAGCTTAGTTAGCTTAAACATCTTGTTGGCTCGCATAAGCTTAGGTTAGCTCACAGAGCTTAGGATAAGTCATAGAGGTTTGAGGATAGCTCAAAGAAGCTTTGATTAGCTCATAGAGATTGAGAGGGAGAGAAATTCCACATAGCATGAATGGAGGAATGAGAGGTGCACATAAGAGTGAGTGAGGAGTGAACAAGTAGAATTCTCTGTGTGTATTTGAATTTCTGGTGAATTGAATAAAGAACAGAGGATTAGACTCTACATGTGGTTTTGATGGATTGCATGTCTTCACATAGTTCTGTACAAGTATGAATTCATCCCAGATTCACTCCATATAACCCTATATATAAAATATTTGGATTTTTATTTCCATATTTACCGAATTGCAGAGAATAATTGATCCTGTCAGTGATCAATTATGTGAAGCTTTGTACAGGGTTAAACCTTAACCAGTCCTCAAATAAAACAAGATCGTAGAGTGGGGATCGATCGATGGTTTATAGTGATATTGCTGAGAGAAGTTGCAAGGTTTGAAAAACTTTTCATGTGCACGATATTCTATGGAATGCGCTTAATAAATTTTGGAATCCACCGTTGATTGGTGGGGACACTGATCGAATGATCAAAAAGCCATTTCGGTTTGTGAAAAAGTAAGTTGTACGAACACTCAGGCTGGTTGCAAAATTGATAGATCAACGATCGAGATCGACAGTGAGGAAGAAGTGTTGTGCAAAAACTCTTTTTTTGGAAGTGTCGAAAGTCGAAAATATGACTTTCGATTCCCACCTTTCGGAAAGAAATACACTGCGAAAGGGAACATGCTGAAACCTAGAATTCCGCTGCAGAAGAAAGTTAGACAGTGTGGAAGGTTGTTTAGCACAGAGAGTTTGTTCCAGATTTCAAGGGTTTTGAATCCTGTACACATATAAACACAATCATATGTGTATATTGACTATAATATTCAGATCTTGATTTTTGTATAGCGCTAACATTGAACAATAAATGCAATAGAGATTTCTTTACATAAATAACAAGGAAAATAAACCCTAAATATCATATTCATATAACTATGAGTTTACAATGACTGTAACAACAATTCTAAGGTGGATAAGAAAATATGAAATTACTTTAACTCTAACCTGTAGATTCCTGGACGTGCACAAAGATATATGGAAGTGAGCTTTGGTGTCTTGATTTTTCATTGGTGTCTAACCTGCCCTGTGAGCTCCTCAAAACAACCCAAATTGTCTTCTTCTCATTATTATGGTGCAATGACCTTTTTCACTACCCAGAAACATTATGCATAGTCGTAACAAGAAGGAAGACTACACTTAGATTACCCAACAAAGCTGTAGTAGATTCATGTAGGTGTCAATATGGATTTCAGCTCCCTTTTTTGTTGTAACAACCCTTTATGTTTCCCCAGATGAACCGTGTGGATCACTGTAGATGTGGAACTGTAAATTGTCCTCACAAACAAGACCGTGTCCTTTACAAATGATGTCACATCCCACTCACGTACAAAATCAACCAACAAATGAAGAATACGGCCTCCATAAGATGAAATCGACCCCTTTGTTACTCCTTTTTTTTCAAAAACATAAAAATGAAAAAAGATGAAAAAAATAATATGCATGAATCTACAACATCTTGTATCTAGATGGGCTTGAAAATTTGTTGTATATATAACCACGACATGAGCCTATAATCCTCGAGATAATATAATATTGTTACTTGTTAGATTCATAGAAATACCACCTTGGGCTAAACCTTATTATAGAATATGGTATGGGGATGGCATTAGGGAGTCCTAGTTTCTTATATTCTTATTTTAATGATTGCATAAGCATTTCTAGATTCTATTCTATTGCTTGTCAAGGATATTTATAACTTACATCGTAGGGAGGCTCTATGGGTTAAATATAAATATCTTTCTAATGTGGAGATATCCCAACCCATATACTAACTAATATATGTTGTTAGTATGATAGTAGATCAAGATGTTAAAGTTGTCACCACCATTTTAACATATCAATGTCTTTTTAGGAGGAGTTAGAAATGGCTCTGATCACCTAATTTAATGGCTTGGAAGGTATGGGAAACTTCATTTCATTTAGAGCTCAAGAAATATCACTTGGGAGTGATTAAATTAGTCAAAGGTGTAGTGCAATGGCCATAACATTATTAGATATCACTTGGTTCAATAATTTTATATGCCACCTATTGCTAACTCTCCAATTACCTAATTAAATAGAAATTCCGATGCATGCATATGTAAAAACTACTACACTTCCACCACTAAAATGGTTCATTGAACAATGAAAATACATAAATTAGGTGGAGGCTATAGATTGGCATCGCATTATTAAATGTAACACCCTATATCTCTTCTCATTATTCTAATACCCCTAGTTACCAAATTGATATGTCAATTAAGAAAGTAGATTTGTAAGGCATACCACCATAGAAATTTTAGCTCATATGATTTCCATAAGAAGAGAGATCATAAATCCAACCAAGGAAAAAACAAGAAGTAATTTTTTGATAGATATCTTAGTAAGGTAAGAAACAATAATGAGTCATATCATTCCAGTAGTTACAAATAGCAGATAAAAGAGAAAATATCTTGTGTAGAATCATAAGAGATTCTATGGAAATAGAATAATTTAGTACAAGTATTTTATACTTATGGTATCCTTACTTATTGACATGGGACATTGAATGATATCTAAGTAATTTGATCAAGTAACCGTTAAATCCACCTAGGTAATCCAGTAGATACCGACTAGAAATAATACTATGTTTGGATAAGACAATCATTTTCACTTAGGGATGCTGGTTAAGGGAATACTTAAGGACAAAATAGATGAAAATTTGGATCTATATAGCCATATTTTTCTCTTATCTAGCTACAAGATTGTCATGGTTCACTAATTCATATAACAAGTGTTGTAGGAATTAGAAAGGTGTCCTTTCCATCATTAACACCTACAATACTAGGTATAATATACATATAATTTGTTTGATAATTATAAAGAGATGGAGGGTTGACATTGTAGGTTAAAAATTATACTTATAAGGATATGGGGGTCACATCATATTCATATGGTCCATTAAGCAAGTTATTAGATTATCATTAGGAGAATTGTTTCAATGGTATGATAGTAGTATAAAATACATAGGTTAATGGTTCAAATTCCTTTTATCTTTATAATAAATTGGTACATATGGTTAATGGAAGAGGTTATACAAAAAAACTTAATATTTAAAAGGATTATATAGGTTCTTGTAGGTTTTCTCCAGGTAGGACCTTAACCAATGTATTAATGAATTTTGAAAATTATGGAGAGCATATAGATTAAATGCAACATCATATATCTCTTATCCTAATTATTCTAATATCCATCGTTACCTAATTGATATGTCAATTAAGAAATTATATTTGTAAGGAATACCACCATAGAAATTTTAGCTCATATGATCTCCATAAGAAGAGAGATCATAAATCCAACCAAGAAAAAAAAAGAAACATTGTTTGAATGTATATGATAGACCTCTTTGTAAGGAAAGAAAAAATAATGAGTCATATCATGATGCCAGTAGTTACAAATAGAAAATCAAAGAGAAAATATATATCTTGTGTAGAATCATAAGAGAGTCTATGGAGATAGACTAATTTAGTAGAATTATTTGATCCTTATGGTATCCTTACTTATTGACATGGGACCTCGAATGATATATAAGTAATTTGATCAAGCCTACCGGTAGATCCACCTACGTATAAATGCATGCATTAGATACCAACTAGAAATAATAATATGTTTGGATATTGTAACCTCAACATCTAACCTCAGATGAAATTAATGGCATCCCTTATGTGGTAAGCTAAAATTGATTACTAGTGGAGTTGAATACATTGAAACAAACTCACTGCCCCCATATTTCTACAAATAAATATCACAATCAATGCATTATAAGCCATGGTTATTACATTATTTAACTTCATGTCATCCACCACAATAGGCTAATATACATGGTCGATTTCATGGTATACCCTCTCAACCTCCTTATTTGTATCAAGTCATTTTCCTTGTGAAATCCATTAATTCATCAAAGGATTATTAATTGTAAGTATGAATATTTGGTTGATCACAAGCATTTTCCTTCATATGATCCACTAGTGCAAGATAAATGAAAACTTTTCCTCCTTTGCAATGTCCATTATTGAAGGTAGTATATGTTACTTCATTTGGAGTCAATCATTTTCAGTTAGTGATGATGGTTAAGGGAATACTTAAGGATAGTTTAGATGAAATTTTGGATCTATATAGCCATTTTTTTCTCTGATCTAGCTACAATATTGTCATGGTTCACTAATTCATATAACAAGTGTTGTAGGAATTAGAAATGTTTACTTTCCATCATTGTTAACACCTACATTACTAGGTATAATATACCTATAATTTGTTTGATAATTATAAAGAGATGGATGGTTGACATTGTAGGTTAAAAATTATACTTATAAGGAGATGGGGGTCACATCATATTCTTATGGCCCATCAAACAAGTTATTAGATTATCATTAGGAGAATAGTTTCAATGGTATAATACAGGTCTAAAATACATAGGTTATTAATGTCGGTTCAAATTCCTTTTATCTTTATAAGAATTGCATATGGTTGGAAGAGGCTATAATGATAAAAATTATGAATATTTAAAAGGATTATATAGGTTATCTTGTAGTTTTTCTCTAGGTAGGACCTTAACCAATGTATTAATGAATTGTCAAACTTATGGAGAGCATATAGATTAAATGGAACACTGTATATTTTTGCTCATAATGATTCTAATATCCCTCGTTACATAATTGATATGTGCATTAAGAAAGTAGATTTGTAAGGCATACCACCATAGAAATTTTAGCTCATATGATCTCCATAAGAAGAGAGATCATAAATCCAACCAAGAAAAAAAAAGAAAAAAGTGTTTGAATATTGCATATGATAGATATCTTTGCAAGGAAAGAAAACATAATGAGTCATATCATGATGCCAGTAGCTACAAATAGCAGATCAAAGAGAAAATACATATCTTGTGTAGAATCATAAGAGAGTCTATGGAAATAGACTAATTTAGTACATTTAGTTGATCCTTATGGTGTCCTTACTTATTGACATGGGACCTTGAACGATATATAATTATTTTGATAAAGTAACTGGTAAATCCACATATGTATAAATGCATGCAGTAGATACCGACTAGAAATAATAATATGTTCAGATATTGTAATCTCAACATCTAACCTCAGATGAAATAATTAATGACATCCCTTATATGGTAAGCTAAATTTTATTACTAGTGCACCTAAATACAATGAAACAAACTCACTGCCCCCATCCTTCTACAAATAAACATCACAATCAATGCATTATAAGCCATGGTTATTACATTATTTAACTTGTTGTCATCCACCACAATAGGCTAATATACATGGTCGATTTCATGGTATACCCTCTCAACCTCCTTATTTGTATCAAGTCATTTTCCTTGTGAAATGCATTCATCAAAGGATTATTAATGTAAGTATGAATTTGTGGTTGATCACAACCATTTTCCTTCATATGCTCCATTAGTGCAAGATAAATGACAACTTTGCCTCCTTTGCAATGCCCATTATTCAAGGTAGTATATGTTACTTCATTTGGTGTCAATCATTTTCAGTTAGAAATGATGGTTAAGGGAATACTTAAGTATAGATTAGATGAAATTTTGGATATATATAGCCATGATGTTTTTATCTGATCTAGCTACAAGAATGTCATGGTTCACTAATTCATATAACAAGTGTTGAAGGAATTGAAAAGGTGTCCTTTCCCTCATTAACACCTACATTACTAGGTATAATATACCTATAATTTGTTTGATAATTATAAAGAGATGGAGGGTTGAAATTGTAGGTTAAAAATTATACTTATAAAGTGATGCGGGTCACATCATATTCCTATGGTCCATCAAACAAGTTATTAGATTATCATTAGGAGAATAGTTTCAATGGTATAATATTACAGGTCTGAAATACATAGGTTATTAATGCTGGTTCAAATTCCTTTTATCTTTATAAGAATTGCATATGGTTGGAAGAGGTTATAATGATAAAAATTCTCAATATTTAAAAAAATTATATAGGTTATCTTGTAGGTTTTCTCCAGTTAGGACCTTAACCAATGTATTAATGAATTGTCAAACTTATGGAGAGCATATAGATTATATGTAACACCGTATATTTCTACTCATAGTTTTTTAAATATCCCTCGTTACCTAATTGATATGTCAATTTAGTACAATTTTTTGATCCTTGTGGTATCCTTACTTATTGACATGGGACCTCGAATGATATATACATAATTTGATCAAGTAACCAGTAAATCCACCTATGTATAAATGCATGCAGTAGATACCGACTAGAAATAATACTATGTTTGGATATTGTAACCTCAACATCTAACCTCATATGAAATTAATGACATCCCTTATGTGGTAAGATAAAATTGATTACTAGTGCACTTGAATACATTGAAACAAACTCACTGGCCCCATCCTTCTACAAATAAACATCACAATCAATGCATTATAAGCCATGGTTATTACATTATTTAACTTCATGCCATCCACCACAATAGGATAATATACATGATCGATTTCATGGTATAACCTCTCAACCTCCGTATTTGTATCAAGTCATTTTCCTTGTGAAATCCATTCATCAAAGGATTATTTATGTAAGCATGAATATTTGGTAGATCGCAATCATTTTCCTTGATATGCTCCACTAGTGCAAGATAAATGACAACTTTGCCTCCTTTGCAATGTCCATTATTCAAGGTAGTATATGTTACTTCATTTGGTGTCAATAATTTTCAGTTAGGGATGACGGTTAAGGGAATACTTAAGGATAGATTAGATGATATTTTGGATCTATATAACAATCTTTTTATCTGATCTAGCTACAAGATTGTCATGGCTCACTAATTCATATAACAAGTGTTGACACCTACAATACTAGGTATAAACCTATAATTTGTTTGATAATTATAAAGAGATGGAGGGTTGACATTGTATGTTAAAAATTATACTTATAAGGAGATGGGGGTCACATCATATTCATATGGGTCCATCAAGCAAGTTATCAGATTTTCATTAGGATAATAGTTTCAATGGTATAATACTGGTCTAAAAAACATAGGTTAATGGTTCAAATTCCTTTTATATTTATAAGAATTGCATATGGTTGGAAGAGGTAATGATGAAACTTCTTAATATTTAAAAGGATTATATAGGTTCTTGTAGGTTTTCTCCAGGTAGGACCTTAAGCATTGTATTAATGAATTGTCAAACTTATGGAGAGCATATAGATTACATGTAACACTGTATATCTCTTCTCATAATTATTCTAATATCCCTAGGTATAAATGCAGTAGATACCTACTAGAAATAATAATATGTTTGGATGTAACCTCAACATCTAACCTCAGATGAAAATGAAATCCCTTATGTGGTAAGCTAAAATTAATTACTAGTGCACTTGAATCTATTGAAACAAACTCATTGTACCCATCCTTCTAAAAATAAACCTCACATTCAATGCCTTAGAAGGCATGCTTATTACATTATTTAAATTCATGTCATCCACCACAAAAGGATAATATTGCATTTCCTTTTGATGCATTTCTTTGGTTCGCTCCTTCATTCCTTTGGTCCACCTACATGACTCCCAATCCAAGGGTCCTTCCCCTTTTCGTTGAAAACCTTAGGAGAAAAATCGGGTGTTTTTGCTATCTATACCAAAAAAAAGGAAATTAAATTTACTTAAAAAAAGGAAAAAAATGGGACCCCTAAATCAAAATAGTGGTTCCTATTGTACAAAATTTTAAAAATTCTGTAAAAATTTTGGTTTCCTCTAGGGCTAACCATGGATTGTGGTGGCTCTTCCTAGCTGAGTTGTGGAATGTTTGACATTCATTTAGTTGGGTTGTGATTGTTTTGTGAGCACTAGATTTGAACTACACTTTCCCAGTGCTACAAGAACGTTACCGTGTTCATCTTTGGGGTTACGTGTGTAAACCTTCTCCTACTTGCAGCCTTTAAGGCTGGGGGGTCTTCACTCTTGGAGACTGAGATATCTTGTTGGATATTGTACATGTCTAACCTAAACCTACAACACTCTAACCCTCTCTCTCTCAAGTTATGACATCTATTCCTTTTAGAAGACAATCCTTATAGATATTCTTCCCTTTTAATTTTGAAACTTGTTAGATAGATTAATCATTTAAACACCTTTCACTTAAAAATTGAGTGATGATAGACTTTATTTTTTTGGTTAATTATGCAGGCTTTGTACACGTGGAGACATGGAGGTAATTGATTGTTTGTGATTGAAGTATATCATTATTTTTATTTAATTAAATTTTTTTTTTTTAACAGAAATGAGTAGGTTTTATATTAATAAAACTGTGGCTGAGCCACCCAAGAGGTTACATCTGTGAGTTCTTTGCAAAAAAAAAAATTGCCCATCACAAAAAATGGGAATACTACTTTTATTTAATTTAAATTGTTGGAGCATATTAATTTGTACTTTAATAACAATATAATAGGCTATTGTACTTTGTACTTTAATAACAATATAATAGGCTATGGCTAATCAATACTGTAATCATTGAAAAAAAATAGGCAAAGCAGGTTATGACATGAAATAAAAAAATTTTGATTATGAAATTTTCAAAAATAATGCGTCAAAATGATCAAGTGGGAAAGAAATGGACATGCATCTCAGAAGGTAAATATTTAGAAATAGAACAATTTATTTCCTTATGTAGTTATATAATGCTTATTTTTATTGTATGATGATGTTAGGAATATGTTTAATAACATTCTTGGCTATAGTTACAAAGAAGAGGAAAATACAAACAATAGCAAAGAACATTAGTACACCTTCTATGCCTTTGAATGACTCTACTAGTCCTAACAAAGAAGAAAATGACAAAGATACATTTTCCTCTTTTCAGGAGGAGGAGCAACATGAACAAGGTAAGCCCATTAATTCAGATTTTTCTAGTTCCTTATAACTATAAATATTATGATTAATAAATCCATAACACCTTTATGTGCCCTTCTTTTATAGAATATTTTCACAAACAACCATGCCATATGGATAACAGTGTAGAAGGGAAAGATCCCTTGACACAAAAAGAGGCAGAGCGACATGAAGACCAAGCTAAGGTCATTAATGTATAATTTTGTAGTTCTTCATAAATAAAATTTTATAACTTAGAAAACGGTAACACATTTACATACCCTTATTTTATAGAAAATGTTCACAAAGAACAATGCCAATAAGATATTAGTATACAAGGTGAAGATCCCTCTACACAAGCATCGACAGAGCAAGTCAAGAAGACAAGTAGAGGAGCAACTAAATGTGCAAAAATCAATAACTTGGAGGAAAAGATTGAAATTCATATCAATGAAAGGAACCAACCAATTGGTCCAAAATCCGTGAAGCTATCTTCATTACTAGGTGTGTTCGCAAGGGAAATGGTTCCAATCAATTATTCTAATTGGAGGAAGGTTTCATATCAATTAAATGAGGACTTGTGGAACATTTTTAATGTGAGCATTAGACATTACATGTATTTGTTTTCAACATTTCTATTTTTGGATTTTTTGGAGGTTTATTTTCAAACCATATATGGCATCTAAAAATGCAATTCTTGTATCTTGCAGGAAAAATTCACAATTCCCTCGGTCCTTAAAGAATATTGTATGAAATCCATTGGCCATAAGGAAAATATAGTCATAGATATCGATTGACCAAAAAATACTGTGACCCTTATGAGTCAACAGAGGAAAGATTAAAAAATGTTCCTCCAATTAGGATAAGTAAGACAATGTGGAGAGAATTTGTCCTATCACGAGCCACCACTGAATTCCTGGTAAGCAAAAAGTTCACATATTATATAATCAAGTTTTTTAGAATGTCTATTGGCTTGTAATGTTGACTTATATATGTTATTTTAAATTGATTTCTAGGATATAAGGAAAAAAACAAGGAAAATAGAGAAAAGGAGAGGGACTTGCACACCTCTGGACGTCGAGGTTATCAACAGGTCGAAGATGATATGGTATAAAATTGTGATGATATTTTATCTTATATGAGAAATATTAGCATATTTTAGTTTCATTATAATGTCACAACTTAACCATACTATTTTACTTGTTGCAAATAGAAAAAATCTATAGCCTCTGATGATACAACTACAAGCATTACGAGGGTAGACTTATGGAATAAGTGCCATCAAAAGAAAGATGTCACTCCAATCACACCAGCTGTAGGAGAAACAATAGTATGTTCTCAACATTTTAATTTAGATATTGATTAAAATTTCATTTTACATGTTGGAAATGTTTTCTTCTATGATTTGATTTAATTATATGTCAATGTTAGCAAAAAATTGAACAAGTACAAGTAGAAGTTGCATCTCAAGACTTTGTAGCTAGGGATGATGCCCTTGCCAAGGTACTAGGGGTTGATGGAAGAGGATGATGTTGTGGAGTTGGATTAGGAGTTACACCAACTAACTTGTTTGGAAAAATTCCATACAAGGAGGCACTAGCTGTAAGGTAAGCTACAATGAAAGAAAAAACAGAGGAAATCTCATCTTTGAAAACAACAATAATTGAACTACTGAAAAGAGAGGATATGGAGAGAGAACATGTGGTCAACAAAGAAAGTGTTAGTGTCCAATTATTTACTCTTGTCTAAGTATACATATTTTCACAGTAATGATCTGAAGGCTAATATCTGATTTCTCATATAAATAGTGTCCTACGGTACAAAATGTTCATGCTGAAATCACGCCTGTGGTGGAGGTTAGTTGTTTAATTATTATTTTAAATAATATTTTTTTCATCTTTTGAATATATATATATATATATATATATATATATATATATATATATATATATATAACATTTTGTTTCCTTGATAGAGTAATACAAGGGACATAACAACCCCTATGAATGGACTAATAGAAAAGAAATTAACTTCAATGCATACTCCATCATCCCTAGTAAGTATTGGAACATTTCATAATTTAGTTCAATTTTATTTTATTTTATCAATATATTAGAAATCATTGTCTGTTGGGTGCAGAGCCATTCATCAAAATATGACGAACATTTGGTACGGAAAACACCAATGGTTCCATCGAAACTGCAAATTGACAAAATGAAAACACCAATTCAGGTAAGATTGTAATTATTTAATCTAGGATCATCAATATTTAAATTGTTATTTCCATGCATCTTACTTTGTCTCATTTATTTGCAGGGTCAATATAATGCTAATGAGTTGACACCAACTTCTCAATTGGGGCTAGAAGGAAAGAAATGCCTTGTCATTGCATTACACGAAAGGTTTAAAGTTGCAAGGGAGACAATACATAAGACTGACCCAAATGCAATGGTAGACTGTGTCCCTATTGGAAAATGCTATTATATTGTGAATACAATAGAAATTTTAGATCCTCTATTTGAAAATATAGCTCTAACATGTCCCAGTGGCGCATTATGTAATCTAGGAGATAATTTGTTGAGCTTCATTCTTTGGCATAAGGAAGACATTGAACTATGTAACTAGTGCTTATACTATGTGACTAGTGATTTCAGTGATATTGTATCAACTGAGAATAGTTGATTTATTGAATATTTATACTTAGATCAAGACATAGTTTATAATTTTTTTGTAGTTCGGAATTAATCTTTACATTTAATTAAAATTTTGGGCACAAGTTGCAATTATATGCCATGGGCACAATTTCTGATTTTGTAATACATCAGTATTATATAATCTTCGTTGCATGTGAAATGAGATGTTGTGTTGTGAATATGTGGAATGAGTAGTCTGTATATCATATTTTCATTAAGTTTTTTTTTTTTGTAAATTCGTTTATCCTTCTATTCCCCAAAATAGACATTTACAGAAAAAAAACCACATTAATATAATTTATTTTCCACATTGTAGGAAGAATAAGAAAATGACCAAAATTAAATATTTAAAGGAATAAGCTTGCATCCATAAACAAATTTGTTAGGATATTTAGACACTTAGGAGTTAGTTAAGATCAACTTGTGCAATATATGCATTAGGTAAAAGTGTGTTTCTTTAGTATGCATTAGTATGCATTTGTAAATATTCTAATCCGACGGTCACGATATGTTCTAGACATAGAGTGATCTGACGGTTCAACTTCTCTTAGATCATACCTACCATTGATCCGTGGCTTAACACCCGATTGGTCTATGATCTCTATTTAAAGAGCATAGAGGGTCCTTGGCTAGTTGATCGATTATGAGAATCTCATGTAACTTTCTTTCTTTTGCATAATAAATTGCTCCAAGTAGCTATTTGGCTGGGGCCATGGACTGTTTTCCTCTCGAGGGTTTTAACCACGTGACAAAAATTGGTGTATTGATCTATGATCTGTTTGTGTAAAGTGGTTTTTCTTAGTGTTTGGTCCTTTGGGAGTACCCTGTGTACCCTAACATGGTATCAGAGCTTTTATGAAGAGCCGCTTTCGGTTTTGATCAAGATCTGGAACCAGTGTTGCCAAAACTTTGAAAGGGTTTCTGGTTCTGGATTTTCTATGAATTTGTGGCCCATGGGAGCTGTTCCATTGCATCCGGAGTGCTATTTCCATTTGGAAATAGTTTTCGTTTCACCGAAAACCGTTTTCGTTTGTTCCAGAAACACCCATTTCGGCAAATCTGAAGGTATAATGTTACAACGACGTATTTGTATTATTTTTTTTAAATCTCTCATATTTTATCAGTCTTATTATTAGATATTTTTGTTTTAGTCTCGGACTGTTGCCTTCCCTGGCTGCGTATGCTCTTTGCCGTGCACCTTGTGCGATCGCGGTGAATCAGAAACAGTGAGGGAAAGTTTTTTTTCTTGTCTTCTCGGCTACGTATGCTCTTTGCCGTGCACCTTGTGCGATCACGACAAATAAAAAACAGTGAGAAAACTTGAAAACCTAGACTTTCCGGGTAAGCTAACCAAGATCTAACCCCTTTGTGTGGAAAAAGTTTTTTTTGTTTTTGTTTTTCGTTTTTTTGTGATTTGCAGGAAAAGAAAGCAAGCACGGAAAACGAGAGAGAAGAGTAAAAAAAAAACCCCTTCCTCTTTCCATAGTTTTACGTACTTTTTAAACTTAGCTCACTTGGTCCAAAGTTGCTTTACACCTTGATAAGTCTTGAGTTCAAGTCTTATCAAGCTACTTTTTAGTGCATGCAATTTCTATTTTGAAGTTACTTTATTGTAAAAGTGCATCTCACATAAATAAAATAAAATAAAAGTGAGTCACTTAAGTCTTTTAATTTATTGTTTCACTATTTAAAAGTCACATTATTGTAAAAGTGAACATCACTTATTCTATAAAAGTGATTCACTTCAAAGCAACTTTATTGTAAAAGTGAACATCACTTATTCTATAAAAGTGATTCACTTCAAAGCAACTTTATTGTAAAAGTGATTGTCAAAGGTTGATTTTGGGAAGAGGGGGCTTCTTTTTTTTCGTTGGTCAAGTTAATATCTGCCACGTCACTATTGGGGACATCTTCAACATTTTCTTTGATCAAGCATAACTTCATCACCCAGAATCAGTTTTAAGTGCCATTTTTTTTTAAACTGCATATTTTTTCGAGCTCCTTGCATCCAGACAGTTAGTTTTTGTTATTTTAGACATTATTTTACAGTATGGTCGCCCCTTGTGATATTATACTTACAAGTTCTAACTATTTCTCATGGAAATCTCGTATGGAGGATGTTCTACGAAGTAGGGGACTTTTCAGGATAACCTCAGGGAAAGAAACAGAACCCACTGATGATGATAAGAAAATTAAATGGGAAAATAGATGTGATGAATCTCGTGGATTGATTGGGATGGCAATCTCTATTGATTTGCAATTCCACATATCTGACATTGATGAACTTGATAAAGCTTGGGAAAAGTTGGAATCTGTGTTTGGTAAACACAATGAAATTCGGGGTCATTAACTTGAGAATGAGTTGATTTCCTTGAATCCCAATGATTTTTCATGCATTCAAGACTATTTATCTAAGTAGAAAACTCTTAGACTATTATGTACAGAATGCAAGATTAAGAAAGAAGGCAAACAATGTATTTATCATATTCTTTCCAAACTTGGACCTACATATTCTGTTTTTGTATCTACAATCTACTCCATGAAAGAATCCTTTTCAGCAGCTAGCTATCAAGAGCCTAGCCTTGAATCCTTTTGTGATTCCTTAATTAGAGAGAAGGATAAGCTCATTCATCTTGAAATAATTAACAATGCAGATACATCTGGGAAATCCTTATTGTCCCGACAGAAAGAAAAGTCCAAGCCTCCCAAGAAACATAATTCTCGCAATAATAAGCCAAAAAACAAGGGTCCCAAACCCTTTCAGTCAGTTCCTCCTTTAAAAAATGACAAAGGATCCAAGCAAAAAGGAAAGAAGACTGAGCGTCATTGCAATTTTTGTGGGAAAGATAATCATGATGAATCTAAATGTTTTAAGAAGATGGCAGCCTTGGAAGCATCGATGAAGAAGCATTCCATCAGCCTAGATTCGTCTTCAGAATCTAACTCTCATGGACATGGACTTTGTGCTTCTGGTTACTCTTATACTACATCTTCTTCTTCTACTTCAAATGAATGGCTCATTGATTTTGGAGCGTCTTATCATATGGCTAAGGATAAAGCCATCTTTTCTACTATGCATGAATGTAACACCAAACAAATATTTGTTGGTGATGATAGATCTCTAAGTGTTGTAGGATCTGGAACAGTTCCAGTAGAAAATGGTCATTTCAGTCATGTACTATGTGTTCCAAAAATTTCCTGCAATTTGTTATTAGTCTATCAAATTACTAATTCAGGTGAAGGTAAAACTGTGATGTTTACACCTCACCAAGTTGTAATCAAGGATTTTAAAAATCCTCAAAATGTCCTTGCTACTGGAACTGTCGATGATATTACCAGGTTGTACAAATTTAACAACTTTGGGTCATCACCTTTTCCTTATGTTTTTGTTGCTCATAGTGATAACTTGAACAAACTTTGGCATGAGCGATTTGGTCACTTAAATTATCGCTCATTGCAACAACTATGTAAAGACAATATGGTGACTGGTATTCTACTAGTATCTTGCAATGATGGTGTTTGTTCCGGTTGTGTACTCGGAAAACATCATCGGGACAATTTTGACAAATGTGCCTCTTGGCACGCCTCGGTTCCCTTGGAGCTTGTGCATAGTGACTTGTGTGGCCCTCTTCCATTTTCTTCATTTTATGGTTTCAAATATTTATTAACCTTCATTGATGACTACTCCAAATGCACTTGGGTTTACTTCTTAAAACTTAAGAGCGAAGTATTTAACATGTTCTTGGCCTACAAGGCCCTTGTTGAAAAACAATCTGGTCATCAAATTATGAAGTTAATATCTGACAATGGAGGAGAATATGTTAACAACAAGTTCACTACTTTTTGCACTGAACAAGGAATCCAACAATAGTACACTGTTCCATATACACCACAGCAAAATGGTGTAGCTGAAAGGAAGAACCACACTTTAAAAGAAATGGCTAATTGTATGATCCAATCTAAGGGACTAAGTCTTCAATATTGGGCTGAGGCCATAAATTGTGCAAATTACATAGTTAATCGCACACCCACTAAAGTTTTACAAGGTATAACACTGGAAGAAGCATGGAGTAAAATTAAACCAGATGTAAGTCACTTTCATGTGTTTGGTTGTGAAGCATGGGCTCACATTCCGAATGAAAAACGGAAAGCATTGCAGCCTAAAAGTGAAAAATGCATATTTGTTGGATATTCTAAAGATGTAAAAGGTTATAGACTTCTTCAACCACATTCTCATGATATAATAATTAGAAGAGATGTTAAATTTGATGAAAATATCTTGGCCTGCGATCCTAACTTGGCAAGTGTGCCATCTTTGTCCTGTGAGCCTGATTCGACGATTGTGCCTTCTTCTTCTTCTTCTTCCAGCTTCCTTGATAGGTTTCCAACTCCAGTTTCTGATGATGACAGTGAGGATGAAAATCCACCTCCGCCTGCTCATGTTCCTCCAATTGCACCAGCACCAGTACTTCCTCTATGGGTCCGTTCAACATGTGAAGCAGCTGGTGATCTTGTCGGTGATCCTAGAGATCAATGTCGAACACGTTCTCAGTTTCGGCGAGCCTTATCTCTTTTGGCTCAAGTTTCTGAGAATCATGATCTAGAAACTTTTGCAGAAGCTTCAGGAAATCCAGATTGGGATGCAGCTATGGATGAAGAATATCGTTCCTTAATGGCGAACGATACTTGGGATCTTGTTCCTCTTCCAAAAGGAAGAAAACTTGTCAGATGTAAATGGGTCTACAAAACTAAGTATGCATCAGATGGAAGTGTTGAAAGACTTAAGGCAAGGTTAGTTGCCAAAGTTTTTTCCCAAGTTGAAGGGATTGACTACAATGAAACCTTTGCTCCTGTAGCGAAAATGAACTCCATCCGCCTTGTTATTTCCCTTGCAGCCTTACATAACTAGGAATTCCATCAAATGGATGTTAAATCTGCCTTCTTACATGGTGATTTACATGAGGAAATTTACATGGAACAACCTCCTGGATATGTTCAGAATAAATCTAGCCTTTTCTGTCTCCTTAAGAAATCCTTATATGGCCTTAAGCAAGCTCCTAGAGCTTGGTATGCCAAAATGGATAGCTTTCTCCTTGACACTGGTTTTTCTAGATGTCATTCTAACCCCAATGTCTATACCAAGAAAGTAGGAAACCATCTCATCATACTTGTTCTTTATGTTGATGATCTTATCCTTACTGGTAGTGACCCTAACCTTATAACCCATGTGAAATCCAGTCTTAAGCAAAATTTTGAAATGTCAGACTTAGGACATTTGCATTATTTTCTTGGTCTCCAAGTCTTGCAAACTAAAGAAGGAATATTTCTTTCCCAGTCTAAGTATGCTTGTGACCTTCTTCGTCGCTTCCACATGGAAGATTGTAAACCAACCCCTTCTCCCTTCCAGTCTGGATTCAAACTTTCTACCACTTGTACTTCCCCTGAAGTAGATACCACCTTGTATCATCATCTTGTTGGTAGTCTTTTATACTTGACTCATTCCCGTCCTGACCTTTCCTTTGCCGTTGGTCATGTTTCCTGTTACATGCAAACTCCTCATGAAAGTCACTGGAAAGCAACAAAAAGAATACTTCGATATATTCGAGGTACAATTCAGTTTGGGATTCATTACAGTACAGGGGGGAAACCTTTGTTGGTTGGTTTCACTGATTCGGATTGGGCCGGTGATCCTGATGATCGGAAGTCTACTGCAAGTTATGTTTTCAGTCTGGGATCTGGACCTATCACTTGGGCTTGTAAGAAACAACAAGCTCTTGCTCTTTCTTTAGCAGAAGCAAAATATCGAGCCATAGTTAATGCCAGTCAGGAAGCTTTATGGCTTAAACAGATCCTTTCAGAGTTTGGATTCGAGCATCAGCAGCCTACTCCACTTTGGTGCGACAATCAAAGTGCCATCAAGCTTGCCAAAGATCCAGTTCTACATCAGCGCAGCAAACACACTGAACTACACATGCACTTCATCATAAATATTGTTCATGATCGTGTTATTGAAGTGCTCTATTGTCCTACAGATGATCAAGTTGCAGACATCTTCACCCAGACTCTTACAGAAGCAAATTTTTCTAAACTTCGGACTATGTTAGGAGTTCAGGAATGTGTCCTTAAGGGGGGATAGGCTCTAATGCCTCCTTCCTTCTCCTAATAGTGTCACTTTTGTAAATCCTTCAATCCTATCCCAAGTTCTTCTTAAGGGGGGATGTTAGGATATTTAGACACTTAGGAGTTAGTTAAGATCAACTTGTGCAATATATCCGTTAGGTAAAAGTGTGTTTCTTTAGTATGCATTAGTATGCATTTGTAAATATTCTAATCCGATGGTCACGATATGTTCTAGACATAGAGTGATCTGACGGTTCAACTTCTCTTAGATCATACCTACCATTGATCCATGGCTTAACACCCGATTGGTCTATGATCTCTATTTAAAGAGCATAGAGGGTCCTTGGCTAGTTAATCGATTATGAGAAGCTCATGTAACTTTCTTTCTTTTGCATAATAAATTGCTCCAAGTAGCTATTTGACTGGGGCCGTGGACTGTTTCCCTCTCGATGATTTTAACTATGTGACAAACATTGGTGTATTGATCTGTGATCTGTTTGTGTAAAGTGGTTGTTCTTGGTGTTCGGTCCTTTGGGAGTACCCTGTGTACCCTAACAAAATTCATATGCAATGATTAACAATAATAGTAAGATGATTTCTTAACTCAATTGAGTCCAGGACCTTTTATGTTGTACAATAAAACTAATCTACAAATCACATTAGACGAAATTTCAACTCAAAATGGGCCTCCTAGGGAAAATTAATAAAATAATAAAATAATATTTATTAATTTTGGAGGAAGAAAAGAAAAAACTATTTTTTTGTTCGTATTTTCGACATATCGCCCTGTGTGTTTACTCAAATTTTGATTGGGAGATCTCGTTGGATGTGGAATTAAATTCCACATCCAACCAGTACCCACTTGAAATACTTTTGATGGGCCCCTCTACCCCAGAAACAAGAAATACCTGAAAAAATGTGATGATGATGTCATCATCATGTTCTCAGGTATTTCTTGTTTTTGGGGTAGTAGGGTCCATAAAAAGTATGCTATGTGGGTACTCTTTGGATGCAGAATTCAATTCCGCATCCAACGAGCTATCCCGATCGAAATTTGAGTAAACACACAGGGAGATATGTTGAAAATACGAACAAAAAAGTAGTTTTTTTTATGATACCTATCCCCAAATTTATATTAAAAAATTGTTTAAGAGGTGCTCCCTTTTTGAATTTTAAAGAATTTTGATTAGCTAATACACGATGACATGGAATTTGTATTATTTTTGGAAGGCCCATTTTAAATTGAAATTTCCTCTAATTTTTGAATTTGAAAATCAAAACTAAGTTTAAATACAGACTACTCAATTTGCACATTGAATTCACCATGTTTTTTTTTTGTAAGTTAAGGAACTATTCTATTGAAAAAAAGTGGTAGTGTTACAAGAAACGTTACAGTTTAGAGACATGTTCCTTCTCAAAGAGATAAACAGGTAGAGCAGTTCTAAACAAATTGCCGGACCCTCTCTCCATGAGGGGAAACATGTCCATAGAAAGAAGGAGAGTTGATCTGAATTTATGTAGGAATGCAACAGAAGATACAGATAACCATAGAAAAAAATATGCAACAGAAATAACACTTCATTTCGTTAAACAATAACTAAAACTGGTTTACATACAGAATGGAAATAAACTAGCTAGAGTGTTGGTAGCTTATCTCTGAGAAGAGATGTGGCGGCTACATGCCTCTAAAATTTGTGTTACAATGAGGCTCGAAGGCCTATATATTATTGAGAAACAATGGAAACCTTGCACATCCAAAAACCTAACCCTAGGAGGTGAAACGATAGAATGTGGGCCCCATTGGGTAACTTGGTACATCAATTTCCCGGGGTCATAACTTTAGCATACTACCTCCGTTTGACGCGCATGATACATCGTTAGAAATATCTGTTTAAGGACTACATCCATAAATGGAAAATACTAAGTTCAAAGCAGACATATATTTACCCGACCATTTGATTCTGAAAAACGTTGTTCAGGGCCTCAAAACGGCTCCGAAAATTTATGACCCGAAAACTGCCAAAAATAGTAAATTGTGCTACAGTTAAGGAAACTGGAAAACTGAAAGAAACAATGGTGGGGGTCCAAGTGGAATAGGTGGGTGGCCACCAATATCCTCCTGGATCAAGAGTATCCTTATACAAAAATACATAATAATTCATTAAATGAAAAAACTGACAGACAAAGATATTGACTTTGATAAGCCCACAGTCTTTCTGACAAAAAACAAAAGAATCCATTGACAAAAACCAGACTAAGGCTTATGGAATGGCTCCTCAATGATAGGGAATCCAAATCTGGTGGAAACCAATTCACTTGGGTCATCCTTGGAATCATAAGTGTCATCACTGGAGGAGTTCGTATCTTCGCCGCTGGAGGAATTGTTGTTTTCGCCGCTACCTGCAGGGGGTTGTTTAACCGGGAGAGGGGCAGTCTTCCTTGCCAATGTAGGACTAGGAGTCCCTTTACTAGCAGAGAGGGATTTTATTAGTCTTGGAGGGGGGGGGGGATTAAGAGGCTCGCATTCCATAGGTACTGCGGGGGAAATGGTGTAGGTGGAGGGTGCAAAGGCTAAAACATNGGAGCAAGAGGTGGTGGTGCAGGAGGTGCAGGTGTAAGAGGCTGAGAGTGGAAATGGAGAATGAGAAAACTGAGGAGGTTTTTTATCACCCAATAATTTCTTCATTGCTCTAGAGTGTGACCAGCCACGTTGGGAGAACTAGACAATTATTCTTCCCAGTAATTAACCATGAGGCGCACAACTTCAGGGATCTTGACATCAAAACCATCACCACTGGCCTGAGTATTGATCTGAATTGGGTGATCAGACTGAGTTCCTCTACCCATACGACCATGGAAAGGGATACCTCATTGTCTATGAGACATGGCTGGCTGACGAAGGGTGACGGTGAGCTTAAAGCGAGGGATTGAGTTGCAGAGGGTTGAGTGACTAGGAGAAAGCTAAGAACAGAGCTGTGAGAACGTAGAGAGAAATTGGTTGAACTGATAAGGGATCCTGGGCATTAAAATGTTAGCACATCGGCCCAGGCACCAAGGAGATGCATTACGTTCGTCCCATAGCAAGGTGATGTCTACGTCCCTTCGAGCATCCAGGATTTGTCAACGTTCGAGAGATGATGTTAATACGCGAATCCATTGAGTGGGTGATTGTGAGGTGACATCATGCTGATGATGGGTTGGCCCCATCATCTACCTTTGTATCCTTGATGGCATTGTTTTTACCCTGCTGGCCCCATCATCTGCCTCTGTATCCTTGAAGTCGCCATGTTATCACCATGTTAAGTGTTAGACAAAGAGTTTGAGAGACCAGTTGGAAATGTCTGCAAGGGGGTGTACCTTTGATGATAACATTCATCAGATGATATGGTCCTGTTCATTGTTATTTTTTCTTATAGTGATCAGATAAGGAAAATATCAACCTGCCAAAATAGAAGAAAATGTTATTTTGCATACTAAAGACGAAGTAGCCTTAAGAGGATGCCCGCCAAAAATGGTTTGTTGAAGAAAATGCCTGTAGCACATGGGGATATTGTAGGTTGTTGTTTTGTCTACTCAACCATGGTCTCAGTTTGTCCAAAGAGACCTTGAAGAATAATTTATGGACCTGCCACATCCGTGGTTTACGAAAATTAGACCAAGCATAGGAGAACATAAACAATTGTCCAAGTATGGAATTATTGGTAAACTCTGCCTAACTAGAATTAGGGAAATGCATGCCACAAATCATAGGATGATGATAAAAATATTATGAAAGTGTGGATCTCTAGAGTGTTGTATGGTGCATTCAACCAGATCATTAGCCTGGCCAAAAAGTCTTTCAGTAAGAAGATATCATTCTTCCAAGAGGTCCTCTTAGCCATATTTTCACTGTTCCAGAAAAATGCCCACCGAGGAGAGAGAAAGAAGCTCCAGAAGATGAAAGTGGTCTTTCTAGATTCACCTTGTTGAACTCTACCCATTGGGAATCTCACTTGCAAAATTTGAAGAAAAAATGAAATCACCTTGGTGATCTAGGGTTTGAAGAGAATTGGTTAAGTGTTAGACAAAGAGTTTGAGAGACCACTTGGAAATTCCCGCAAGGGGGTGTTCCTTTGATGATAAAATTCATCAGATGATATGGTTATATTCATTATTGAAATGGATATATAGCCATGCTCTATATTTTTCTTATGGTGATCAGATAAGGAAAATATCAACCTGTCAAAATAGAAATAAAATGTTATTTTGCATACTAAAGACAAAGAAAAGATGGCCAAGTGTTGTAAAGGGGATAAGTGATGCCCGCATTAAGGTTGATGCCCGCATGGAATAGATGATTATGTGGCATGAAATTGAAACCATTTTTGCACTATGACATTGTTCTGGAGAAATACGGAAATTAGTTAAAATCAGGGAATTGGCTAAGTTTGGAAATATTAGTCTAAGTAGCCTTAAGAGGATTCCCGTCACAAATTGTGTGTTTAAGAAAATACCCGCACGACATGGGGATATTATAGGATTTTGTTTTCTCTACTCAACCATGGTCTCAGTTTTTCCAAAGAGACCCTGACGAAGAATATATGGACCTGCTAAAAATGCAGTTTCGAGAAATTAGACCAGGCCTAGGAGAAGATAAAAAATTGTCCCATTATGGAATTATTGATAAAATATGCATAATTGGCCTTAGGGAAATACCCGCTACAAATCATAGGATGATGATCAAAATATTATGAGAGTTTGGATCTCTAGAGTGTTGTATGGTGCATCCAACCACATCATTATCCTGACCAAAATGTATTTCAGGAAGAAGATATATCAATCTACCAAAAATTCCTCTCATCGATATTTGCAAAGCTCCAAAAAAATGCCCACCGAGGAGATAGAAAGAAGATCCAAAATATGAAATTGGTCTTGATGGATTAACCTTGTTCGCCTCTACCCATTGGGAATATCACGTTCCATGTTTGAAGGAAAAATGAAATCACCTTGGTGACCTAGGGTTTCAAGAGAACTGGTTAAGTGTTAGACAAAGAGTTTGAGAGACCATTTGGAAATGCCCGCAAGGGGGTGTTCCTGTGATGATAAAATTCATCAGATGAGATGGTCCTGTTCATTATTGAAACAAATATTTTTCCATGCTCTTGGGTTTTCTTATGGTGATCAGATAAGGAAAATATCAACCTACCAAAATAGAACAAAAATCTTATTTTGCATACTAAAGACAAAGAAAAAATGGCTAAATGTTGTAAAGGGGATAAATGATTCCCGCACTAAGGATGATGCCAGAATGGCATAGATGATGATGTGGCATGAAGATTAAATCATTGTTGCATTATGACATCATTCTGGAGAAATACGACAAATTAGTGAAAATCAAGAAATTGGATAAGTATGGGAAAATTGGTCCAAGTAGCCTTAAGAGGATGCCTGCCAAAAATGGTTTGTTGAAGAAAATTCCCGCAACACATGGGGATATTTTAGGATGTTGTTTTGTCTACTTAACCATAGTCTCATCTTGTCCAAATATACACTGAGGATATTTTAGGATGTTGTTTTGTCTACTTAACCATAGTCTCATCTTGTCCAAATATACACTGAAGAAGAATTTATGGACTTGCCACAACTGGGGTGTAGGGAAATTAGACCAAGCCTAGGAGAAGATAAAAAATTGTCCTAGCATGGAATTATTGGTAAAATATTCCTAATTGGCCTTAGGGAAATGCCCTCCACATCTCATAGGATGATGATAAAAATATTCTGAGAGTGTGTATCTCTAGATTGTTTTATGGTGCATCCAACCATATCATTATCCTGACCAAAAATTCTTTCAGGAAGAAGATACCAATCTACCAAAAGTGCCTCTCGGCTATATTTGCATTGCTCCAGAAAAATTCCCGGCAAGGAGAGAGAGAAAAGCTCTAGAAGTTGAAAGTGGTCTTGATGGATTCACCTTGTTGGATACTACCCATTGGGTATATCACTTACCAATTTTGAAGGAATAATGAAATCACCTTGGTGACCTAGGGTTTGAAGAGAACTGGTTAAGTGTTAGACAAAGAGTTTGAGACACCATTTGGAAATTCCCACAAGGGGGTGTTCCTTTGATGGTAAAATTCTATCAGATGATATGGTCATGTTCATTGTTGAAATGGCTATTTAGCCATGCTTTTGTTTTTTCTTATGGTGATCAGATAAGCAAAATATCAACCTGCCAAAATAGAAGAAAAATCTTATTTTGGATACTAAAGACGAAGAAAAATGCTCGCATTAATGTTGTAAAGGGGCTAAGTGATGCTCGCATTAATGTTGATTCCTGCACTAAGGATGATGCCGGCATAGAATAGATGATGATGTGGCATGAAGATGAAATCATTGTTGCATTATGACATCATTTTGGAGAAATACAACAAATTAGTGAAATTCAGGAAATAGGCTAAGTATGGGAAAATTGGTCCAAGTAGCCTTAAGAGGATGCCTGCCATAAATGGTTTGTTGAAGAAAATGCCTACATCACATGGGGATATTGTAGGATGTTGTTTTTTCTACTCAAACATGGTATTAGCTTGTCCAAAGAGACCCCAAAGAATAATTTATGCA
Organism: Pseudotsuga menziesii; assembly: GCA_001517045.1. NCBI lineage: Eukaryota > Viridiplantae > Streptophyta > Pinopsida > Pinales > Pinaceae > Pseudotsuga > Pseudotsuga menziesii. The sequence goes on from LPNX010418813.1 coordinate 207,552, forward strand.
CCTTCCACAACTGTGGTTTATGGAAATTAGACCAAGCCTAGGGGAAGATAAAAAATTATCCAAGTATGGAATTATTGGTAAAATATGCCTAACTGGCCTTAGGGAAATGCCAGCCACAAATCATAGTATGATGATAAAAATATTCTGATATTGTGGATCTCTATATTGTTTTATGGTTCATCCAACCATATCATCAGGCTGACCAAAAAGTATTTTTGGAAGAAGATATCAATCTACCAAAAGTGCCTCTCATCCATATTTGCATTGCTCTAGAAAAATTACTTCCAAGGAGAGAGAAATAAGCTCTAGATATGAAAGTGGTCTTGATGGATTCACCTTGTTGGCCTATACCCATTGGGTATCTCACTTTCCAAGTTTGAAGGAAAAATGAAATCACCTTGGTGACCTAGGGTTTGAAGAGATCTGGTTAAGTGTTAGACAAAGAGTTTGAGACACCATTTGGAAATTCCCTCAAGGGGGTGTTCCTTTGATGATAAAATTCATCAGATGATATGGTCATGTTAATTGTTGAAATGGCTATTTATCCATGGTCTTTGTTTTTCTTATGGTGATCAGAGAAGGAAAATATCAACATGCCAAAATAGAAGAAAAATCATATTTTGCATACTAAAGACAAAGAAAAAATGGTTGTGTTGTAAAGGGGCTTAGTGATGCCCGCATTAACATTGATGATCACACTAAGGATGGTTTCAGCATGCGATGACATGGCATAGATGTTGATGTGGCCCTTGAAATTTGATCACTGGAGGTTATGAAAAAATAACACTTGGTCTGCCTGACGTTAAAACAATTTCTAAACGAGAAAGTATTAGGTAAAAAATTGGAAATATTAAAATGCTAAAAGGGGAGGAATAATAATAATAAAAAACTCTCCTATTTTATTCATTGAATTTGATAAAGAAATCAGGCATGTGCATGCATTTTACTGAAGCAAGGAAATTTTGGATAGCTTCACTCAAATGCATGCCTAGCCTGCATTACAAAGCCAAATTCACTGATTCAAACCACAGAGTGTTTGTTCGGGAACAAAAAACCTAAATAAGCTTTCAATGTTTAAATTTTAGACATAAAAACTTATTCTCTACAAGGAAACTCCAAATTTACATGATTTCCACATTGTAAAAAATAGGGTTGAGCCCCTTGAGGAAATGCACACATTGGCCTGCATTTCATGTTATATTGAATAAATTGCACTATAACATAGACATACCAATTGTTTCTACAATATCTTGTACTCATTTATGTAAATTGTATGATCTGCAATAAAATCCAAGCCAACCAAAACAACAATTGATAGTATTTTCAAAATTTTCATGGCCATAACTAAAAATGTACACCTATTCCAATCGAAGTACACTCTAGGTATGAAATTTGGAAGTTTGCATACAAAAACCTAATTATATTAGTATAGTTTTAATTTCAGACATAAAAACTTCTATTTTGAAATAAGAATGCATCCAACATTTGAAATGAGATCATAACAACTGTAAATGTTGGTTTCTTGTTCATGGGTATCATAGTTTCTCTAGTAAATCTTGTATTTATAGAATTTTGGCATGACAAGGACAACTTCGAAAAGATGTTGAATTGGATAGATGTTTGGAAACCAATCTCATGGCTCTGCAAGTTTGTATCCTCTGTATCTTTTTTATTATAATATAAATAATCATCCTTCCTTATAGAAGTAAATAAACGAGAACATAACATATGTAATACATTCCCAGGAAAAAAACAGAGATAATGCAAAAATATAACCAGATCGATAATCAAGAAAGTTTTAAAAGGGGCCCAAGATAATTTTTTATTATATTATGCTTTCATTACATAGCACAGGGCTAGTTTACAGTTGAATAAGTAACACCAAATAAATCCTTCAATAATAATTGTCCCTACTACCTATTACATTCTATTTATAGAACTCAAGGGTTAGATTGAGCATGTTACAAGTGGATTTCATTAGATTGAAACTAAAATTTTGATTCACCCTGGAGCCAACCCATCCTTTGTTGTACTTTCCTGGATTCAAATGAAGATACCAGCTACTGTGGAACAAGGCTAACGCAGCAGTGCAACACAGGGGGGAAAGCAGGGTTGAAGTGGACATGTTTCAACAGCAGGGGTAGAAAAGGAGTGGAAGAGGAAGTTGCATTCTAGTTATCTAGATGGGACATGAGAGCAGAGAATAATTATAACAGTGATACACATTGCATGAGAGGTCTCACAAAACAAAAGGGAAATGCCAATGAAATAAGAAAATGATAAGGAAGAGATAAATGCTAAGACACAAATGGCTCAACGAAAAAAGACATGCAATACCCATCTGGTATGGAGAAATTAATAGTTGGCATTGAAGAAATTAATCTTACTATGCCAACGAGAGGGGATGCTCGGGTTGTTGAAGAGGGACAGGGTGTTGACCCAGTACAAGAAAGAATTCACTGAGTAATGGGAAAGGACTTCAAAACGAACATAAAAACGATAAGATGGAATGGAACTTCTAGATAAAGCCATCGAACTCGGATGAGAATGTCTCCAATTCTTACCAATTTTACCGATTTCACTCATACTATCACTGAACTCAAATTTGTGCACATCTGCAGCCATACTAGACAAAAATTAACGAACATAGATAATGGAGTCAATACATAACCTACTGATAACATTGACCCCTATTTATCAATGTCCCATAAGAAGCAACATGATTGGTAATTGACTACAACTTCTAGGAAGGAAGCCATGGGGTCAAGCCAAATTTGGATATGTGTACTGTGTCGACCCTTTGAATAATTGATAGGTGGGAACAGTGTTGGAATTTGGTTTCCATTCTACCCGTTGCATCAAACTCTATTTGTAGAGTGTATATGCTCATTGCATTAACGAAAAACTCAAAAAATAATGGAAAAATCATTGAGTTCTATAAGTTTCTATGTTTTTGTGAAAAATCAATGCAACTTGCAAATAGAAAGGCAATAAAATAATTCTAATTTAATAATTTTAATCGAATAGATGTTTCAAATTTTTAGTGAATGTGTGCTTTCTAAATTGAAATTTAGAAAGTATAGTTTTATATAAGATAAATATATTAATACTACTAGTAATATATAAAAAACCTTTGTAATATAATGACGGTTTAGAAATTTTATGACCCTTCAAAATTACGTTTTAGAAATTTGATTTCTCTTCATAAATGACGGTTAGAGAACTAGTTAAGTGTTAGCCAAAGAGTTTGAGATACCATTTGGAAATTCCCGCAAGGGGGTGTGTCTTTGATGATAAAATTCATAAGATGATATGGTCCTATTCATTGTTGAAATGGATATCTAGCCATGCTCTTGGTTTTTCTTATGGTGATCAGATAAGGAAAATATCAACCTGCCAAAATAGAAGAAAAATGCTATTTTGCATACTAAAGACAAAGGAAAAATGACCTAGTGTTGTAAAGGGGCTAAGTGATGCCTGCATTAAGGTTGATGCCCGCATTGAATTTGATAAAGAAACTAGGCATGTGTGTGCATTTTACTGAAGCAAGGAAATTTTAGGTAGCTTCACTCAAATGCATGCCCAACATGCATTACAAAGCCAAATTCACTGATTCAAACCACATAGTGTCTGTTCAGGAATAAAAAACCTAAATAAGATTTCAATGTTTAAATTTTAGACATAAAAACTTATGCTTTGCAAGAAAACTCCAAATTTATGTGATTTCCACATTGTAAAAAATAGGGTTGAGTCCCTCGAGGAAATGCACACATTGGCATACATTTCATGTTATATTGAATAAATTGCACTATAACATAGGCATACCAACCTTTTCTACAATCTATTGTACTAATCTCTGTAAATTGTATGATCTGCAGTAAAATCCAAGTTATCCAAAACAACAATTGATAGTATTTTCCAAATTTTCATGGCCATAACTAAAAATGCACACCAATTCCAATTGAAGTACACTCTAGGTATGAAATTTGGAATTTTGCATACAAAATGTTGATGTATTTCTAAGTTCGGAATGTATTCCATAGTGTATCTTATATTATACCTTGATGTTCCTATTAGGAGAGTCATTAATATATTAAAGTCATGTAAAGTCATTGAGGTTAACCCTCCATTTTAAGCCGAGGCAATAGTTCCCACAATTGAGTTAAGGTTAAACGTCCTTGTTGATCGGAGGGCAAAGTCCGCATAGTTGAGGGGCACTAGGGTTATTAGACTCTCCTAGAGATTTCGGCCCTAGTAAGTAATTGTAAAAGTCAGAAACTAGTATAAATAGAGAGTGAGACTCTCTATTTGTCACACACACTCACTCAACTGGGGCGCATGAGTGAGAGAGAAGGAGCAGGAATCAGAGAAAGAGACAATTGTTGTCAGAAGATCATCTTTGTGTTTTAGGGTTTTACTTTTGCTATTGGTGCTCATTCTATCTCTGAGGAAGTTGTAGGATTTTCTCCTTTACAGTTTCCCTGAGGAAAATCTCTTGTGTCTATTGTCTCTTGTGATTGATTGCTGTGCATGTTATTCTCTCAGCTAAAGATCCTAAGATCATATTCCTTAAATGATAAAAATCTAACATGGTATTAGAGCTAACCTGAGAAAAAGACACTATGTAGCTACAGAAGTTAGGGATTCTTAATTTTTGGGTCTCTCTCCACAACCCATCAGAAAAAGGACACTAGGATGACTCTCCATTGAAGGGCGCATCTTTCTGTTGAAGCAAAATTTGATTCCGGGCATTTTCAGTTTTTGATGCGGAAATTTAGGGCTTTTTACAGAAGAGGAATTTTTGAGTGATCCCAGCATAGGATTTATATCCTCATCAAAATAGAAGTTTGGAGATCAAGTTCGATATTTTTGGTTGGGTAAAACTTCAGGAAAGTCAAACCCTAATTTGACCCCTGGCATGAAAAACCCTAAAATACTAAAACTGGTAGTTTTGACACATTCACTATATATTGGGATTGAAGAATTATAAAGGGCCTAATTTTTCACAGGACGAAGATAAAATACTGTTGTACCCTGTGTAAAATTTTCAGCCTCCGATTCACTGTATTCTGGGAGATATGATTCCTCCAAATTAGGGTTCCAGCCTCTTCCAGGATTGATCCCTAAACATGACACCTAGGGAAAATTGCTATATCTAGGGCGACGAAGGTCCAAATTAAATTTCTAAAGATGTTCCAGAAAGGGAATGGAATTTACTTTCTATGGAAAAAGTTTCAGACTCTGAAGATGAACTAGTCACACATGGAAGTTGGTACAAGATCACTCTTATGAACAGTCCTGAAATTGGTTACCTTGGGAAAATGAGAATAAGTACGAATTGGTGAAATCAATTCTTCTAAAACCTGCAGTTTTGGAAATATCACAAACGAGGATACCTCAATGAAAAATTTCAGACATAGATAAATAGTACTTTCAGAGATACCATAGAAACAATATCAGGCATTTCTGCAGAAGAAATTGGAAAACTAGGTCTTCCTGTTCCGAGAGCTTCCCTCCACTGCTTTCAGAAAAGGAGTACAATGGACAAATCACCTTGAAGAGGTGCATATTTATATATAATAAGATCTAAAATATTCCAACATTTGAAAATTAGGGTTTCTCTAACAAACCCTAGATCAGCCAGCTCCAGAACTAGGACAGACACCAAAAATTGGTAAGATCTAATCTTTTGCTATTTTCATTTGAGGTTCTCATTTCAAAATGATCTATCACATCAGCTTGATGATAAGCTTGGTGAAGTTGACAACTTCCAAGCATGGAAGTATAGGATCTCTCTGAAGAAAATGAATTGGACACCTACATGAGTGGAGAAGTTCCAGTTCCAGAGGGAGATGTGGCTAAAAGCCTGACACAAGAAGAACTTGGTCAAGGCCAAGAGGATTACTGTTGATTCTATCAAGGATCACCTTATACCACAAATGTATTTCCTAAAGAGATGTTTGATCACTTGAGAAATCTAGTTGAAGGGAAGAATATAAATCATAAGAAGTATCAAACCTCCATGATCCTTGAAGAAATTGGCTTGGATCAGCATTTCAGTGAGGAAGGTCTAGGAGACAGAGGGAGATGAGGATAATACTAGAGCCAAGGAAATCATAGAAGATTCTAATGAAGATAATATTATCCCTAAGTGTCATCCTTGAAGACACTGAAAGGAGTGTTTGATGCTATCGAATAAGAATACGACATTGTGAATGGCCTCCTAGGATCATGGGATTCATTCATTCGAGGAATGTGTGCCAGAAAGAAGTGATTACCTTCAGCAGAATTTGGGAAGAGTGCACACATGAAGAAGCTCAACTCAAGAGAAGATGGGAACAACTGAAGATCAAGCTCTCACGATTCAATGAAGATCCCTCAAGCGATGAGGAATATGAAGAGCTCAATTCTTGAAGAACCTCTTATCTAGCTGAGCAATTGGATAAGAAATGGTGATGTTATGAATGAAGAATATGATGACGCTGAAGGATCAAGAAGGAGTCTACCCATGAAACAAATAAAGATAAGTATTCAATTGTCATTTTATGATATTGTTTGGTTATGCATTTTTTATATTCAGTTGATATTATTTTGCATTATAGAATGTTTGCATTAATGAAAGTATACTACTAACATGCATGTGATGGGTAAGTAGCCCATGGTTCTATACAACTCTCCATTTCTACTTGTCTAGAATGAAACCTCTTTGCTAACATATTGTCTATTGTGACTTCCAAGTGGATCTATAAGATCAAGCATGTTGCAGATGGAAGCATAGAAAAATATAAAGAAAGATTTGTGGCTCCTGGCTTCTCCGAGAAAGAAGGAATAGATTATAAAGAGACTTTTGCACTTGTATCTAGATATACTTCCATCAGATCAATACTTGCTCTGGTTGCAGTAATGAAATGGAAGATACACCAGATGGATGTCAAGACTGCTTTCTTGAATGGTGTGGTGGAAGAGGAAGTGTATGTGGAGTAGCCACTCGATTTTGGGACACATGATAGGGAGACTCATGTGTGTAAATTGAATAAATACCTATACAATTTGAAACAGGCACCCATGACATGGTACAGTAGAATTGACAGCTTCCCATCCAGTTTGGGATTTACTAAGAGTAAAGTAGATTCCAACTTTTACTACAAGGTTGAAGAAGGGAACCCAGTGATACTCCTAGTATATGTAGATGACCTATTTTTGACAGGTGCAGATGGGTTGATTGTAGACACAAAGAGGAAGCTGGCTGTCGAGTTCAAGATGTAGGACTTGGGTATGATGCATTAATTTCTAGGAATGGAGGTTTTGCAGAATGCGGATGGAATCTCCTTGGGACAAGGGAAGTATGTAGTAGAGATCCTGAAGAGATTCGGGATGATGGATTGCAAGGCCATGACCACACCTATGGCATCGAACCTGAACCTATTGAGTGATGCTTCATCCGAGTTGGTTGATTCTACGATGTATCGTCAGATGATTGGGTCCTTGATGTACCTTACGAATATGAGACAAGATATTTTCTTTGTTGTGAACACACTGAGCCAGTTCCTAACGGATCCGAGACATGTTCACCTGATTGCTGCAAAGCATATTCCAAGGTACCTGAAGGGTACAGTTGATTATGGGCTCAAGTATGAGGTAGATCAGAACATTAACCTGGAAGGTTATGTTTATTCATATTTGGCAGGAAGTGCCATCGATATGAAGAGCACTTCAAGGTGCTGCTTCAGTATGGGATGAGGTGTGATCTCTTGGTTTAGCAAGAAATACTCTTGCATGGCACTGAGTATATCCAAAGCAGAGTATGTCACAGCTTGTTCGGCTAGTTGTGAGGCAGTGTGGATGAGGAAGCTAATATCTGACTTATTTGATCTCCAATTGGATGCTACTTGTATATATTGCGACAGCCAGAGTTGCGTGAAGTTGTTGGAGAACTCAGTATTCCATGACAAGTTGAAGCATATCGAGATCAAATACCACTATATCAGGGATATGGTGAAGAGAGGAGAAGTGAAGCTCCAATATGTTGTGACAGATGAACAAATAGCTGGTGTGTTCACCAAGCCATTGGCCAGAGTGGAGTTTGAGTGCTTTAGGGAGAATCTTGGTGTTCTCTAGATTGAGGTTCCCTCCAAGGGGAGGTGATGAGTCTGAGATCCTTTCTGACATGGTAGGATTGGTTCCTTCCATGGTCAGATATAAGTGTAGAGCCATTCTGATGTGACTGTGGTATGTGTTCCCACATGATCAGATTTAAGAGCAAAACCATTCTAATGTGATTGTGTGATGTGTTCCCACATGATTAGATGTAAGTGCAGAGCCATTATGATGTGACTGCGGGATGTGTTCCCACATGATCAGATGTAAGTACAGAGCCTTTCTGACTAGGTCAAATGTAAGTATAGATCCTTTCTGACTGGGTCAGATATAAGTGTTGAGCCTTTCCGACATGGTGGTAGGTTGGGCCTCCCATGGTCGGATATAAGTGTTGAGCCTTTTCGACATGGTGGCATGTTGGGCCTCCCATGGGTGGATATAAGTGCTGAGCCTTTCTGACATGGTAGAAGGTTGGGCCTCCCATGATCAGATGTGAGTGCTAGTCCTTTCTGAATGGGTCAGATAGAAGTGTTGGATGAGCCTTTCTAACATGGTGGCAGGCTGGGCCTCCCATGATCAGAAGTGATTGCTGGGCCTTTTTAACTGGGTCAGATATAAGTGTTGGACAAGCCTTTCTGACATGGTGGTAGGCTGGGCCTCCCATGGTCAGATGTGAGTGTTGGGCCTTTATGACATGGTGGTGGATGTGTTCCTCCCATGGTCAGATGTGAGTGTTGGGTATGCCTTTCCGACATGGCGGTGGATGTGTTCCTCCCATGGTCAGATGTAAGTGCTAGACGGGTCATTCTAACTGGGTCAGATATACGTGCTGAATAATATGAAGACCTACATGGAGGCTACGCATAAAACCAACATGAAAAAGGGCTGGCTCTATAGAACTTCCCATGACAATTATAATTGAGAGATAACACCAGTTGATTGAGATAGCAGAAGCAGTGATGATGATGATCCAATGATGATCCAGCTTTGATGATGATCCAGACTTGATGCAGAGAAGAATACTTGTGGTGATGAATTGCGTCAAGAGAATACCTTCCTAGTTAAGAGGGAGTGTTTATGTATTTGTAACTTCAAAATGTATTCACTTGTATATATTATATTATACCCTGATGTTCCTATCGGGAGAGTCATTAATATAATAAAGTCATGTAAAGTCATTGAGGTTAACCCTCCATTGTAAGTCGGGGAAATAGTCCCCACAATTGAGTTAAGGTTAACCCTCCTTGTTGATCGGAGGGAAAAGTCCCCACAATTGAGGGGCACTAGGGTTATTAGAATCTGCTAGAGATGTCGGCCATGGTAAGTAATTGTAAAAGTCAAAAACTAGTATAAATAAAGAGTGAGACTCTCTATTTGTCACACACACTCACTCAACTGGGGTGCATGAGTGAGAGAGAAGGAGTTGGGATAAGAGAAACATGCCACCACTGTCAGAAGATCATCTTTGTGTTTTCGGGTTTTACTTTTTCTATTGGTGCTCATTCTATCTCTGAAGAAGTTGCAAGGTTTTCTCCTTTATGGTTTCCCTGAGGAAAATATCTTGTGTCTATTGTCTCTTGTGATTGATTGTTGTGCATGTTATTCTCTCAGTTAAAGATCCTAAGATAATATTGCTTAAATGATAAAAATCTAACACAAAAACCTAATTAGATTAGTATAGTTTTAATTTTGGACATAAAAACTTCTATTTGAAATAAGAATGCATCCATCATTTGAAATGAGAACATAACAACTGTAAATATTGGTTTCTTGTTCACGGGCATCATAGTTTCTCTAGTAAATCTTGTATTTATAGAATTTTGGAATGACAAGGACAACTTAGAAAAGAGGTTGAATTGGATAGATGTTTGGAAACCAATCTCATGGATCTGCAAGTTTGTATCCTTTATATCTTTTTTATTATAATATAAATCATCATCCTTCCTTACAGAAATAAATAAACGAGAACATAATAGATATAATACATTCCCAGGAAAAAATAGAGATAATGCAAAAATATAACCAGATCGATACTCAAGAATGTTTTAAAAGGGGCCCAAGAGAATTTTTTATTATATTATGCTTTCATTACATAGCATAGGGCTAGTTTATAGTTAAATCAGTAACACCAAACAACTCCTTCAATAATAATTGTCCCTACTACCTATTACATTCTATTTATAGACCTCAAGGGTCATATTGCGCATGTTACAAGTGGATTTCATTAGAGTGAAACTAAAATGTTGATTCACCCTCGAGCCAACCCATTCTCTGTTGTACTTTCCTGGCTTCAATCGAAGTTACCAACTACTGTGGAACAAGGCTAGCATGGTAGTGCAACACAGGGGGGAAAAAAGGTTGAAGTGGACATGTTTCAACAACATGGGTAGAAAAGGAGTGGAAGAGGAAGTTGCATTCCAGTTATCTGGATGGGAGATGTGAGTAGAGAAGAATTATAACAGTGATACACATTGCGTGAGAGGTCTCACAAAAAAAAAGGGAAATGCCAAAGAAATAATAAAATGATAAGGAAGAGATAAATGCTAATACAAAAATGGCTCAGCGAAAAAAAACATGCAATACCCATATGGTATGGAGAAATTAATAGCTGGAATTGAAGAAATTAATCATGCTATGTCATCGAGAGGGAATGCTCAGGTTGTTGAAGAGGGACAGGGTGTTGACCCAGTACAAGAAAGACTTCACTGAGTGATGGGAAAGGACTTCCAAATGAACATAAAAATGATAAGATGGAATGGAACTACCAGTTAAAGCCATTGAACCTGGATGAGAATGTCTCCAATTCTTTCCAATTATACCCATTTCATTCATACTATTAGTGAACTCAAATTTGTGCACATCTGCGGCCATACTAGACAAAAATTAATGAACATAGATAATGGAGTCAATACATAGCCTACTGATAACATTGACCCCTATTTATCAATGTTCCATAAGAATCAACATGATTGGTAATTGACTACAACTGCTAGGAAGGAAGCCATGGGGTCAGGCTAAATCAAGATATGTGTATTGTGTCGGCCTTTCGAATAATTGAAAGGTGGGAACGGTGTTGGAATTTGGTTTCCATTCTACCATTGCATCAAACTCTTTTTGTAGAGTGTAGATGCTCATTGCATTAATGAAAAAATTAAAAAATAATGAAAAAATCATTGAGTTCTATAAGTTTCTATGTTTTTGTGAAAAATCAATGCAATTTGCAAATAGAAATGCAACAAAATAATTCTAATTTAATAATTTTAATCGAATAGATGTTTCAAATTTTTAGTGAATGTGTGGTTTCTAAATTGAAATTTAGAAAGTATAGTTTTATATAAGATAAATATGTTAATACTACTAGTAATATATAAAAAACCTTTGTAATATAATGACGGTTTAGAAATTTTATGACCCTTCAAAATTACATTTTAGAAATTTGATTTCTCTTCATAAATGACGGTTAGAGAATTAGTTAAGTGTTAGCCAAAGAGTTTGAGAGACCATTTGGAAATGCCCGCAAGGGGGTGTTTTTTTTATGATAAAATTCATTAGATGATATGGTCCTGTTTATTGTTGAAATGGATATGTAGCCATGCTCTTGGTTTTTCTTATGGTGATCAGATAAGGAAAATATCAACCTACCAAAATAGAAGAAAAATGTTATTTTGCATACTAAAGACAAAGGAAAAATGACCAAGTGTTGTAAAGGGGCTAAGTGATGCCTACATTAAGGTTGATTCCTGCACTAAGGATGATGTTTGCATGGCATGACATGGCATAGATGATGATGTGGCATGAATATGAAATCATTGTTTCATTATGACATGATTCTGGAGAAATACGACAAATTACTGAAAATTAGTAAATTGGTTAAGTATCGTAAAATTTGTCCAAGTAGCGTTAAGAGGATGCCTGCCACAAATGGTTTGTTGAAAAAAATGCCTGCACCACATGGGGATATTTTAGGATGTTGTTTATTCTACTCAACCATGGTGTCATCTTGTCCAAAGAGACACTGAAGAATAATTTATGGACTTTCCACAACTGTGGTGTAGGGAAATTAGACCAAGCATGGGAGAAGATAAAATATTGTCCTAGTATGTAATTATTGGTAAAATATTCCTAACTCGACTTAGGGAAATGCCCACCACAACTCATAGGATGATGATAAAAATATTCTGAGAGTGTGGATCTCTAGAGTGTTTTATGGTGCATCCAACCATATCATTAGCTTGACCAAAAAATATTTTGAGGAAGAACATATCAATCTACCAAAAGTTCCTCTCAGCTATATTTGCACTGCTCTAGAAAAATTCTCGCCAAGGAGAGAGAAAGAATCTCTAGAAGACGAAAGTGGTCTTGATGGATTCACCTTGTTGGCTTCTACCCATTGGGTATATCACTTGCCAATTTTGAAGGAATAATGAAATCACCTTGGTGACTTAGGGTTTGAAGAGAACTAGTTAAGTAGTAGACAAAGAGTTTGAGGCACCATTTGGAAATGCCCGTAAGAGGGTGTTCCTTTGATGATAAAATTCATCAGATGATATGGTCACGTTCATTGTTGAAATGGCTATTTATCCATGCTCTTGGTTTTTCTTATGGTGATCAGATAAGGATAATATCAACCTACCAAAATAGAAGAAAAATCTTATTTTGGATTCGAAAGACAAAGAAAAAGTGGCCAAGTGTTGTAAAGGGCTAAGTGATGCGCGCATTAACGTTGATGCTCGCACTAAGGATGATTCCGGCATGGCATAGATGATGATGTGGCATGAAGCTGAAATCATTGTTGCATTATGACATTGTTCTGGATAAATACGACAAATTAGTGAAAATCATGAAATTGACTAAGTATGGGAATATTGGTCTAAATATCCTTAAGAGGATTCCCGCCACAAATTGTGTGTTGAAGAAAATTCCAACACCACATGGGGATATTGTAGGCTATTGTTTTTTATACTCAACCATGGTCTTAGTTTGTCCAAAGAGACCTTGAAAAAGAATTTATTGACTTGCCAAAAATGTGGTTTAGGGAAATTATACCAAGCCTAGGAGAAGATAAAAAATTGTCCAAGTATGGAATTATTGGTAAAATACGCATAATTGGCCTTAGGGAAATGCCTGCCACAACTCATAGGATGATGATCAAAATATTGTGAGAGTGTGGGTCTCAATACTTTTGAGGGGGGTTTTTAAGGACTGCCGTGAAATAGAGAAAAAAACTTTGCGGAGGGGGGGGGGGCGGTTACAAAAATCG
>LPNX010418813.1:230953-311509 GCA_001517045.1 Pseudotsuga menziesii
GATTAAGAGGGATATTGTTAGAATAATCCGTCGGGATTATTGTAAATAAATAATAAATAGGAATATGAATAGATAGGAAGGTGAAAAGGCTAGTTCTCAACCTCCATTGTAATGTATAAATATTTGCTTTGGTAAGGGAATAAGAATCAATCGGGAGTTATTACCAACACGAGGAAATAGGAGAAAACCTCATGGGAAAAACACCACCTCAAGAAAAGCAGAAATCAGGAAATACAAGTGAAAAACTTGCAAAATCTTTTGCTGCAATTTGCAGTAGTATGCAGCAAAAATGCAGTATTCCAGTTTTTTTGTGCAGCAGCATAATGATTCTATGCATTCGAACCTATGAATCCAAACAAAGTGATTATTTATACAGGAATCTTCCTCTTTGGAAGAAGAATAATGTGCTCAACTCAATCAGGAATATAGACAATTGTAGGATGAAAACTGGACCCATGTAGAGCAGTTGAAATCAACTTATGAGAGAGAAAAGGTGCTTGAGAATTCAAAACATGTGAGGAACACCCAAGAAACTGATATATTGAAGCCTTGAACATCAAACCATGTGAATAAAAATCAGCCCCAAGTGTTAGGAGCAAGTGTCCAAGCGGATGCAGAATGTCTCCAACTTTACTAGTTCTGTGAGGGGATGAGCATGTGATAAAAAAGGTAGGTAGAGAATCCCTGCGATTATGGACAGTGAATGCTTGAGCTAAATAATATTATATATATTCATAAATAACCAATAATTTACAATATCTAATATCAACAATCTCACAAGAGAAAACTAGCATCGAATCCTCAACAACAAAATTGAAGGAGACTTGCGGTGCTTGATTTGTCACACTAAAATTGATGAAACTAGTTACAATTAATACTGTAAGCTCGTGAATCTTTAAACCTGAACCAAATATTATCAGATCAGAAAATAAATAAGATTCAAATAGGTTCATATCAGATCCAAAATTGTGCTCCACCGAGATGGTAGATGCACAATTTTCTCCTTCTTCAAAATTGTGATTTTTGGTGCATGCAATCCTGTAGGAATTTACTGGAAGTTCTACTTTAATGAGAGAGAATGGATCACTCCTATAGTCTGATATTATTTCCAGAATATCCATGGTGTTATTTATCTGCACACCAGCAACATCATTTGAGATAGAGAAATCAAATTCCTCTTCCTTTTTTGAAACAATCACTGGTAAACTATGCACAAAATTTAAAATAGAAGAATCACTGGAGAATTTTTGTAAAGGATGGGAGGAGAGTTTTTATTCAAAAAAATAAATTTGAAGGTATTCTTCTGGATCAACCATGTGAGGATATGAGATATCATAGATCTCATATACTTCCGGTGCAGCAGGAGAAGGAGTCACTCCAAGGATGCTTTCTTCAATTCGAATTGAATGTGAGGAAAATTATGCTTCTTCTTCATCTTCAACAATTTCCTTTTCTGTAGGAGAGGGAATGAAATCATCATGCTGGATTTTATGTGAACCTATCTCAATAGTTGGGATTTTAGAGTCATATCCCATATGACTGCTAGGTCCTCCTAATAGAGGGAAAGTGATGAAGGATTTTCTGGAGGCAACCACGTGGTTGGATGCTCCAGAATCTGTCAAATAAGCCCGTGACGGAGTGAGGATTTCTTGCAATCATCTTTCATATTCTTCAGTATGCACATCATCATCAGACATATCTGCACCTTTTGGAAGGGAAATGTTGTTATGTACACAGAGATCTTTCAACTGGTAGAGGGTCTTCTTCATGCACAAGTCTTCTGGATGAAAACCTCTTATACAATAGGGACACTTTCTGTTTTTGAACTTCTTCTTTTTATTATAGTGAGAGGCTCCTTCAAAAGTCTTTTAATTCTCTTTAGGATTAGAATCAGCTACTTTAGGTTCCTTCCCCTTAGGTATCCCTTTAGAGTGCGATTTGGTAGAGTCTTTCACTACGAGATCTTGATCTTTGTAAGTTTGGATGGCTCCCATCCAGATCCACTTATCTTTCTCCTATATTAAATACTCGAAAAAGGAATCAAGTGAGGGAATTTTCCAACCGGGAAAGGAATCCCTTTTAGAATGGAAGATTGAGAAAAATATAGAATACTCTCGGTCGAGTTTACTGAGAATGGAAAGCACATTTTTCTCATCCTTTCTTTCTATTCCGCACTGCCTGCATTGGAGTGCAAGAGACTTGAATTTAGTAAAGAATTGCTCTACTGTTTTGAAATTGTTGGGATGTAAGGCTATCAGCTCATTCTCTAGGAGTTGTCCTTGAAGCTCATCTTGTTTTCCAAACAATTCTTCATGCTTCTCCCGAGATTCTCTAGGAGTCCTAAAACCTTCAAGGTGAAAGAGGATATATCTCGATATATGAGTGCATAGATAACCAGAAGCTTCATCTAAGCGATTCAGAAATTTTTTTGTCTCAATTGGTTGATGGGGCTCAAACTTCCTTCCAAGTATTATCTTGTAGTAGTCAAGCTTGTGTAAGGCCAATTGCATATATTCCCTCTAATCAAGATAATTAAAGCATGTCAGGATTCGAGGAGTATAAGGTAGAGAATCCATATTGTCCTACTAGAAAAACACAAATATTCACACAAGCTACGTAGCACCTATAGAATTTCACTGCAAAGCAAAAAATATTTGAACTATGTTAGAATCATTCCTTCCCTCTCGACATGAAGACCTTCTTAGGGTCCATCACGCCTGCACCGCCACTCTAACTAAATTTAGAGGAAGCAAGGTACCATTTGTGGGATTTATGTGGAAACCCAGTTACTTCTGGTGTTCAATGGAGAGTAGACATGCATGAAGCTTGCTTGAAATGGCTCTGATACCATCTTAGAATTGCTATGTCATTTATATCATCAAGCAATGATTCCAATATTATTGCTCCAGTAAAAGGAGATTGAAGATACACACTTAATAAATCAAACCACACAATAAATAGATGAGTATAGCTTAGATAATTACAATATCATTGTCATTAATCAATCCAGTGTTACAATAGTGTTACATAAGTAAGAATACAAATTCATTACGGAGGAATTTAAATCTACCAGCTGGATGTGACTGTACCTAACTAAATAGCTAACTTAGGATGTCTCAATCAATATCGGGGTCCAAATGGTTACTCTAGATGTCTGAACAACTCACACGATCAGTAAGAAATAGTTAACTCAGTCTAATTGAAGTGGTAGGTGAGCAAAGGCGCCTAATCCACATGTAACCATGCATAACTAGTGCTAACTGAACTGACTTCCATCTAACTGAATGTAACTAGAAAATAACTAAGCTTAAATAGTTCCAACTCCAACTGACTGAAAGAGGTTGGTGTCGGGACTCCCAGTGGCTCCTAAAATATAGGGATTGGTCTAGGAGGTTCCTCAACTGATGCATTCAAGTGAAGTTAGTGGTAGTTAGCCTCTAGAAGTTTTTCCCACACTCTAGTAACTGGTACATGTGGCTTGATTAGGCCATGTGGACCCAATGGTACTAGTGGACTCAATTAATTAAATAAAACTCCTAAGTGAGGCTAAGATAATCTAATAGACAGTTTGTTCAAGGGAGGATTATAAATCCTAAGACACCCCCCCCCAATCCTAACTTGGACAACTGTGGGCCTTGAAAACAAGGACATAAGTCACCCATATACAATCTAGAACATAAAATGTTTCTTAATAAAACTGAGGAAATAGGGGAAAAACTCATGGGAAAAACCCCGCCTCAGGAAAGGCAAAAATAAGAAAATACAAGTTAAAAACTTGCAAAATATTTTGCTGCAATTTGCAGTAGTATGCAGCAGCAATGCAGTATTCTAGTTTTTCTGTGCAGCAACATAATGATTATGTGCATGTGAACCTATGAATCCAAACAAAGTTATTCTTTCTAGAGGAATATTCCTCTTTGGAGAAAGAATAATGTGCTCAACTGAATCGGGAATATAGATAGTTGCAGGATGAAAACTGGACCCATGTATAGCAGTTTAAATCAACTTATGACAGAGAAAAGTTCATTGAGAATTAGAACCATGTGAGGAACACCAAATAAACTGATATACTGCAGCCTTGAAAATCAAACCATGTGAGGAAATATCAGCCCCAAGTGTTAGGAGCAAGTGTCCAGGTGGATGCAGAATGTCTCCAACTTTACTAGCTCTGTGAGGGGATGAGAATGTGATGAAAAAGGTAGGTAGAGAATCCCTGGGACTGTGGATAGTGAATGATTGAGATACATAATATGATATAGATTCAGAAATAACCAATAATTCACAATATCTAATATCAACAATCTCATAAGAGAAAACTAGCATCGAATCCTCAACAACAAAATTGAAGTAGACTTGCGGTGCTTGATTTGTCACTCCAAAATTGATGAAACTAGTTACAAGAAATACTGTAAGCTCTTGAATATTAAAACCTGAACCAAATATTATCAGATCAGAAAATAAATCAGATTCAAATAGGTTCATATCATATCCAAAACTGTGCTCCATTGAGATGGTAGATGCACAATTTTCTGCTTCTTCAAAATTGTGATTTTTGATGCATGCAATCCTGTAGGAATTTACGGGAAGTTTTACTTTAATGAGAGAGAATGTATCACTCCTATAGTCTGATATTATTTCTATAATATCAATGGTGTTACTTATCTACACACCAACAACATCATTTGAGATAGAGAAGACAAATTCCTCTTCCTTTGGTGAAACAATCACTGGTAAACTATGCACAAAATTTAAAATAGAAGAATCACTGGAGATTTTTTGTAAAGAATGGAAGGAGAGTTTTTATTCAAAAAAATAAATTCGAATGGATTCTTTTAGATCAACCATGTGAGGAGAGGAGATATCATAGATCTCATATATTTCTGGTGCATCAGGAGAAGGAGTCACTCCAATGAGGCTTTCTTCAATTCGAACTGACTATGAGGAAAATTATGCTTCTTCTTCATCTTAAACAATTTCCTTTTCTGTAGTAGAGGGAATGAAATCATCATGCTGGATTTTATGTGAACCTCTCTCAACAGTTGGGATTGTCGAGTCATATCCCATATGACTTCTAGGTCCTCCTAATAGAGGGAAAGTCATGAAGGATTTTCTGGAGACAACCATGTGGTTGGATGCTCCAGAATCTATCAAATAAGCCTTCGACGGAGTGAGGATTTCATGCAAGCATCTGTCATATTCTTCAATTTTCTCTTCATCATCAGACATATATGCACCTTTTGGAAGGGCAATGTTGTTATGTACACAGAGATATTTCAACTGGTAGAGGGTCCTTTTCATGCACAAGTCTTTTGGATGAAAACCCCTCATACAATAGGGACACTTTCTCTTTTTGAACATCTTCCTTTTCTCAGAGTCAAATGCTCTTTCATAAGTCTTCTGATTCTCTTTAGGATTAGAATAAACTACTTTAGTCTCCTTCCCCTTAGGTATCCCTTTAGCATGCGCTTTGGTAGAGTCTTTCACTACGAGATCTTGATCTTTGTAAGTTTGGATGACTCCCATCTGGATCCACTTATATTGCTCCTGTATTAAGGACTCGACATAGGAATCAAGAGAGGGAATTTTCCAACTGGGAAAGGAATCCCTTTTAGAATGGAAGATTGAGACAAATACATAATACTCTCGGTCGAGTTTGCTGAGAATGGAAAGAACATTTTTCTCATCCTTTCTTTCTATTCCGCACTGTCTGCATTGGAGTGCAAGAGACTTGAATTTAGTAAATAATTGCTCTACTGTTTTGAAATTGCTGGGATGTAAGGATACCAACTCATTCTCCAGGAGGTGTCCTCAAAGCTCATCTTATTTTCCAAACAAGTCTTCATGCTTCTTCCAGGATTCTCTGGGAGTCCTAAAACCTTCAAGGTGAAAGAGGATATATCTCAATATATGAGTGCATAGATAACCGGAAGCATCATCTAAGCGATTCAGAAAATTTTTCTTCTCAACTAGCCGATGGGGCTCAACCTGCCTTCCAAGTATTATCTTGTAGTAGCCAAGCTTGAACAAGGCCAATTGCATATCTTCCTTCTAATAAATATAATTAAATTTTGTTAGGATCCAAGGAGTAGAAAGTAGAGAATCCATAATTCTCCTGCTAGAAAAACACAAATATTCACACAAGCTACGTAGCACCTATAGAATTTCATTACAAAACAAAAACTATTCGAACTATGTTAGAATCATGCCTTCCCTCTTGACATGAACACTTTCTTAGAGTCCATCACACCTGCACCCCCACTCTGAATAAATTTAGAGGAAGCAAAGTACCATTTGTGGGACTTATGTGGAAACCCAGCTACTTTTGGTGTTCAATGGAGAGCAGACATGCATGAAGCTTGCTTAAAATGGCTCTGATACCATGTTAGAATTGTTGTGTCATTTATATCATCAAACAATGATTCCAATATTATTGCTCTAGTAAAAGGATATTGAAGATACACACTTAATAAATCAAACCACACAAGAATTAGATGAGTATAGATCAGATAATTACAGTATCATTGTCATTAATCAATCCGGTGTTACAATAGTGTTACATCAGGAAGAATATGAATTCATTAGGGAGGAATTTGAATCTACCAACTGGATGTGACTATACATAACTAAATATCTAAATCAATATGTCTCAATCAATATCGGAGTCCAAATAAAACTCCTAAGTTAGGATAAGATAATCTAATAGACAGTTTGGTCAAGGGAGGATTATAAATCCTAACACCCCCACCCGAAATCCTAACTTGGACAAATGCAGGCCTTGACAACAAGGACATAAGTCACCCATATATAATATATAATATAAGATGTTTCTTAATGCAACCATGGAAATACAGGAAAACCTCATGCGAAAAACCCCGCCTTAAGAAAAGCAGAAATCAGGAAATACAAGTTTAAAACTTGCAAAATATTTTGTTGCAATTTGCAGTAGTAATGCAGTATTCCGGTTTTTCTGTGCAGAAGCATAATGATTCTGTGCATGTGAACCTATGAATCCAAACAAAGTTATTATTTCTGGAGGAATATTTCTCTTTGGAAGAATAATAATGTGCTCAACTGAATCAGGAATATAGAGAGTTGCAGGATGAAAACTGGACCCATGTAGAGCAGTTGAAATCAACTTATGAGAGAGAAAAGGTGATTGAGAATTCGAACCATGTGAGGAACACCCAAGAAAATTATATATTTCAGCCTTTAACATCAAACCATGTGAGGAAAAATCAGCCCGAAGTGTTAGGAGAAAGTGTCCAGGATGAAGAAGAATGTCTCCAACTTTACTAGTTCTGTGAGGGGATGTGCATGTGATAAAAAAGGTAGGTATAGAATCCCTGGGATTGTGGACAATGAATTCTTGAGATACATAATATGAAATAGATTCATAATTAACCAATAATTCACAATATCTAATATCAACAATCTCATAAGAGAAAACTAGCACCGAATCCTCAACAACAAAATTGAAAGAGACTTGAGGTGCTTGATTTGTCACACCAAAATTGATGAAACTAGTTACAATCAATACTGTAATATATTGAATCTTAAAACTTGAACCAAATATTATCAGATCAGAAAATAAATCAGATTCAAATAGGTTCATATCAGATCCAAAACTGTGCTCCATTGAGATGGTAAATGCACAATTTTCTGCTTCTTCAAAATTGTGATTTTTGGTGCATGCAATCCTGTAGGAATTTACTCAAAGTTATACTTTAATGAGAGAGAATGGATCACTCCTATAGTATGATATTATTTCTATAATATCCATGGTGTTACTTATATCCACACCAACAACATCATTTGAGATAGAGAAATCAAATTCCTCTTCCTTTTGTGAAACAATCACTAGTAAACTATGCACAAACTTTAAAATAGAAGAATCACTGGAGAATTTTTGTAAAGAATGGAAGGAGAGTTTTTCTTCAAAAAAATAAATTTGAATGTATTATTTTGGATCAACCATGTGATGATATGAGATATCATAGATCGCATATACTTCCGGTGTAGTAGGAGAAGGAGTCACTCCAAGGAGGATTTCTTCAATTCGAATTGACTGTGAGGAAAATCCTGCTTCTTCTTCATCTTCAACAATTTCCTTTTTTATAGGAGAGGGAATGAAATCATCATGCTAGATTTTATGTGAACCTCTCTCAATAGTTGGGATTTTAGATTCATATCCCATATGTCTGCTAGGTCCTCCTAATAGAGGGAAAGTGATATGAACCTCCTAGAGAATGAGTTGGTAGCCTTCGACGGAGTGAGGCTTTCATGCAAGCATCTCTGATATTCTTCTATTTTCTCTTCATGATCAGACATATCTGCACCTTTTGGAAGGGAAATCTTGTTATGTACACATAGATATTTCAACTCGTAGAGGGTATTCTTCATGCACAAGTCTTCTGGATGAAAACCCCTCATATAATAGGGAAACTTTCTCTTTTCGAATTTCTTCTTTTTCTTAGAGTCAGAGGCTCCTTCAGAAGTCTTTTGATTCTCTTTAGGATTATAATCAGCTACTTTAGGATCCTTTCCCTGAGGTCTCCCTTTAGTGTGTTCTTTTGTAGAGTCTTTCACTACGATATCTTGATCTTTGGAAGTTTGGATGACTCCCATCTCGAACTACTTATCTTTCTCCTGTATTAAGGACTCGACAAAGGAATCAAGTGAGGGCATTTTCCAATCAGGAAAGGAATCCCTTTTATAATGGAATATTGAGACAAATACAAAATACTCTCGGCTGAGTTTGCTGAGAATGGAAAGCACATTTTTCTCATCCTTTCTTTCTATTCCACACTGTCTGCATTGGAGTGCAAGAGACTTGAATTTAGTAAACAATTGCTCTATTGTTTCAAAATTGCTGGGATGTAAGGCTACCAGTTCATTCTCTAGGAGGTGTCCTCGAAGCTCATCTTGTTTTCCAAACAAGTCTTCATGATTCTCCTAGGATTCTCTGGGAGTCCTAAAACCTTCATGGTGAAAGAGGAGATATGTCAATATATGAGTGCATAGATAAATGAAATCTTCATCTAAGCGATTCATAAAAAATTTCTTCTCAACTAGTTGATGGGGCTCAACCTGCCTTCCAATTATTATCCTATAGTAGCTAAGCTTGTGCAAGGCCAATTGCATATCTTCCCTCCAATCAAGATAATTCTAGCGTGTTAGGATCCGAGGAGTAGAAGGTAGAGAATCCATAATTCTCCTGCTAG
The DNA here is from genome assembly GCA_001517045.1 of Pseudotsuga menziesii. Classification (NCBI taxonomy): domain Eukaryota; kingdom Viridiplantae; phylum Streptophyta; class Pinopsida; order Pinales; family Pinaceae; genus Pseudotsuga; species Pseudotsuga menziesii. The sequence goes on from LPNX010418813.1 coordinate 240,175, forward strand.
AAAAACAAAAATATTCACACAAGCTACGTAGCACCTATAGAATATCACTACAAAACAAAAAATATTTGAACTATGTTAGAATCATGCCTTCCCTCTTGACATGAATACTTTCTCAAGGTCCATCATGCCCACACCGCCACTCTGAATAAATTTAGAGGAAGCAAGGTACCATTTGTGGGACTTATGTGGAAACCCAGCTACTTCTGGTGTTTAATGGAGAGAAGACAAGCATGAAGCTTGCTTAAAATGGATCTGATACCATGTTATAATTGTTGTGTTATTTATATCATCAAGCAATGAGTCCAATATTATTGCTGCAGTAAAAGGAGATTGAAGATACACACTTAATAAATCAAACTACGCATGAAATAGATGAATATAACTCAGATAATTACAGTATCATTGTCATTAATCAATTCGGTGTTACAATAGTGTTACATAAGGAAGAATACGAATTCATTAGAGAGGAATTTGAATCTACCAACTCGATGTGATTGTACCTAACTAACTATCTAACTCAGGATGTCTCAATCAATATCGGAGTCCAAATGGTTAACTCCAGATGTCTAAACAACTCACACGATCAGTAATAAATAGTTAACTAAGTCTAACTGAAGTGGTAGGTGAGTGAAGGTGCCTAATCCACATGCAACCATGCATAACTAGCGCTAACTGAACTGATTATGATCTAACTGAATGTAAATGGAAAATAACTAATCTTAAATAGTTCCAACTCCAACTGAGTGAAGGAGGTTTGTGTCGGGTCTCCCAATGGCTCCTAAAATATAGGGATTGGTTTAGGAGGTGCCTAAACTGATGCATGCAACTAAAGTCAGTGGCAGTTAGCCTCTAGTAGTGTTCCCCACAGTCTAGTAACTGGTACATGTGGCCCTATTAGGCCATGTGTACCCAATGGTACTAGTGGACTCAATTAATTAAATAAAACTCCTAAGTTAGGCTAAGATAATATAATAGACAGTTTGGTCAAGGGTGGATTATAAATCCTAACACCCCCGCCCCCCCCAAATCCTAACTTGGAAAACTGCGGGCCTTGAAAACAAGGACATAAGTCACCCATATACAATCTAGAAGATAAAATGTTTCTTAATACAACCGAGGAAATAGGGGAAAAAATCATGGGAAAAACCACGCCTCAAGAAAAGAAGAAATCAAGAAATACAAGTGAAAAACTTGCAAAATATTTTGTTGCAATTTGCAGCAGTAATGCAGTATTCTGGCTTTTCTGTGCAGAAGCATAATGATTCTATGCATGTGAACCTATGAATCCAAAAAAATTGATTATTTCTGGAGGAATATTCCTCTTTGGAAGAATAATAATGTGCTCAACTGAATCAGGAATATAGACAGCAGTAGGATGAAAACTGGACCCATTTAGAGCAGTTGAAATCAAGGTATGAGAGAGAAGAGGTTCTTTAGAATTAGAACCATGTGAGGAACACCCAATAAACTGATATATTGTATCCTTGAACATCAAAACATGTGAGGAAAAATCATCCCCAATTGCTAGGAGCAAGTGTCCAGGCGGAGGCAGAATGTCTCCAACTTTACTAGTTCTGTGAGGGGATGAGCATGTGATAAAAAAGGTAGGTAGAGAATCCATGGGACTTTGGACAGTGAATTATTGAGCTAAATAATATGATATAGATTCATAAATAACAAATTATTCACAATATCTTATATCAACAATCTCATAATAGAAAACTAGCATCGAATCCTCAACAACAAAATTGAAGGAGACTTGCGGTACTTGATTTGTCACACCAAAATTGATGAAACTAGTTACAAGCAATACTGTAAGCTCTTGAATATTAAGACCTGAACCAAATATTATCAGATCATAAAATAAATCAGATTCAAATAGGTTCATATCAGATCCAAAACTGTGGTCCACCGAGATGGTAGATGCACAATTTTCTCCATCTTCAAAATTGTGATTTTTGGTGCATGCAATCCTGTAGGAATTTACTGGAAGTTCTACTTTAATGAGAGAGAATGGATCAATCCTATAGTTTGATATTATTTCCAGAATATCCATGGTGTTACTTATCTACACACCAACAACATCATTTGAGATAGAGAAATCAAATTCCTCTTCCTTTTGTGAAACAATCACTGGTAAACTATGCACAAAATTTAAAATAGAAGAATCACTGGAGAATTTTTGTAAACGATGGAAGGGGAGTTTTTCTTCAAAAAAATAAATTCGAATGTATTCCTATGGATCAACCATGTGAGGATATGAGATATCATAGATCTCATATACTTCCGGTGCAGCAGGAGAAGGAGTCACTCCAAGGAGGCTTTCTTCAATTCGAATTGACTGTGAGGAAAATTCTGCTTCTTCTTCATCTTCAATAGTTTCCTTTTCTGTAGGAGAGGGCATGAAATCATCATGCTGGATTTTATGTGAACCTATCTCAATAGTTGGGATTTTAGAGTCATATCCCATATGACTGCTAGGTCCTCCTAATAGAGGGAAAGTGATGAAGGATTTTCTAAAGGCAGCCATGTGGTTGGATGCTCCAAAATTTGTCAAATAATCCTTCGACGGAGTGAGGCTTTCACGCAAGCATCTTTCATCTTCTTCAGTCTGTGCGTCATCATTAAACATATCTGCACCTTTTGGAAGGGAAATTTTGTTATGTACACAGAGATATTTCAACTGGTAGAGGGTCTTCTTCATGCACAAGTCTTCTGGTTGAAAACCCCTCATAGAATAGGGACACTTTCTCTTTTCGAACTTCTTCTTTTTCTTAGAGTCAAAGGATCCTTCAGAAGTCTTTTGATTCTCTTTAGGATTAGAACCAACTACATTAGGATCCTTCCCCTTAGGTATCCCTTTAGCATGCGCTTTGGTAGATTCTTTCACTACGAGATCTTGATCTTTGTAAGTTTGGATGACTCCCATCCGGATCCACTTATCTTGATCCTATATTAAGGATTCGACAAAGGAATCAAGTGGGGGGATTTTCCAACTATGAAAGGTATCCCTTTTAGAATGGAATATTGGGACAAATATAGAATACTCTTGGCCGAGTTTGCTGAGAATGGAAAGCACATTTTTCTCATCCTTTATTTCTATTTCGCACTATCTGCATTGGAGTGCAAGAGACTTGAATTTAGTAAATAATTGCTCTACTATTTTGAAATTGCTGGGATGTAAGGCTACCAGCTCATTCTCCAAGAGGTGTCCTCAAAGTTCATCTTGTTTTACAAACAAGTCTTCATCCTTCTCCCAGTATTCTCTGGGAGTCCTAAAACCTTCAAGGTGAAAGAGGATATATCTCGATATATGAGTGCATAGATAACCGGAAGCTTCATCTAAGCGATTCAGAAAATTTTTCTTCTCAACTGGCTGATGTGACTCAACCTTCCTTCCAAGTATTATCTTGTATTAGGAAAGATTGCGCAAGGCCAATTGCATATCTTCCCTCTAATCAAGATAATTAAAGCGTGTTAGGATCCGAGGAGTAGAAGGTAGAGAATCCATAATTCTCATGCCAGAAAAACAAAAATATTCACACAAGCTATATCGCACCTATATAATTTCACTGCAAAATAAAAAATATTCTAACTATGTTAGAATCATGCCTTCCCTCTCGACATGAACACTTTCTCAGGTTCCATCACACCCGCACCACCACTCTGAATAAATTTAGAGGAAGCAAGGTACCATTTGTGGGACTTATGTGGAAACCCAGCTGCTTCTGGTGTTCAATGGAGAGCAGACAGGTATGAAGCTTGCTTAAAATGGCTCTGATACCATGTTAGAATTGTTGTGCCATTTATATCATCAAGCAATGATTCCAATATTATTGCTCTAGTAAAAGGAAATTGAAGATACACACTTAATAAATCAAACCACATAAGAAATAGATGAGTATAGCTCATATAATTATAGTATCATTGTCATTAATCAATCCGGTGTTACAATAGTGTTACATAAGGAAGAATACGAATTCATTAGGGAGGAATTTGAATCTATCAACTGGATGTGACTATACCTAACTAACTATCTAACTCATGATGTCTCAATCAATATCGGAGTCCACATGGTTAACTCTAGATGTCTAAGCAACTCACACAATTAGTAATAAATAGTTAACTCAGTCTAACTGAATTGGTATGTTGGAAACGATGCCTAATACACATGCAACCATGCATAAATAGCTCTAACTAAACTGACTATGATCTAAGTGAATGTAACTGGAAAATAACTAAGCTTAACTAGTTCCAACTCCAACTGAGTGAAGGAGGTTGGTGTCGATACTCCGAGTGGCTCCTAAAATGTAGGGATTGGTCTAGGAGGCACCTAAACTGATGCATGCAAGTGTAGTTAGTGGTGGTTAGCCTTTAGCAGTTCTCTCCACACTCTACTAATGGGTACATGTGGCTCTATTAGGCCATGTGGACCTAATGGTACTAGTGGACTCAATTAATTAAATAAAACTCTTAAGTTAGGCTAAAATAATCTAATAGAAAGTTTGGTCAAGAGAGGATTATAAATCCTAAAACATTCATGCAATATGATGATCCAACGGGAATACATTTCTCCTAGTACTTGACGAGTCAAAATGTAATACATGGGGTTCTGATCTGTGAGAACAATTGTGGTGTGTAGTAAGATTTAGTGACGAAATTTTTTCACAACAATGACTATAGCCAAAGCTAGCTTCTACACATGAGTAACAGGTTTCAGAGTCAAGAAGACTCTTACTTAGGTAATAAATCATGTGTTGTTGGCAATTAATATCTTCCTACACTAGAACCATACCAATAGTATAGTGGAGGAAACAAAATATAGTAGAAAGTATTTTGAGTAATTTGGGGGGTGCAACACCGGTGAATGTGTCAGAGCATGTTTCAAATTATCAAAATCTCGGTGGGCTTGGTCATCCAAAAAGAACGGAGTGTCCTTCTTAAGGAGACACATATAGCCATGCTTTTTTTCTGCGAAGTTGCATACGAAACCATGAAGAAAATTTTCACTCCCTTGCAAAATTTGTAGTTCAGTGATATTAGTCGAGGCGGGTAAGGCTAAAATAGTAGCTATTTTCAAAGGATCTATCCGGATGCCATCTTTGGAAACCACAAAACCAAGAAGATGTCCAGTCTCAACACAAAAGACACACTTTGTGTGGATTAAGCCGAATATTATAATGATGACACCTAAGGAAAATGTCCCTAAGGTGCCCTAGTTGTTCCTCCCATTGCTATGAATGAGAAGGGAGATCATCCCGATATGGCTCCACGATGTGTTTAATATCATGAAAGCATAGGACAATATGGCACACTGAAATGTAGCTTCGGCATTTTTTAAACCAAAGGGTAACTTCTGATATGAAAAGTTTCCCCATAGACAAATGAATGTTGTTCTATGTTGATTAGCGGGCATAATTTCTATCTGATTGTAGTCAGAAAAGCCATCCATAAAAGAGAAGATGATGCTCCCAGCACAGTAATCAATGATTTTATCGATGTGTGGAGTAGTGAAATTTTCCTTGGGACAATCCTAATTTAAATCTCAAAAATCGATACAAACCCTAATAGTTCCCTACGTCTTGGCTACATGGACAATATTAGACACCCATTCCATCAGCGGTATGGTATAAATAAACCCCTCTTTCAGAATTTTCTCCACTTCGTCTTTAATAGCCGCATCCTTCCTAGGATGGAATTGACGCAGTTTTTGTCGGATTGGCCTTACCGTGGGATAAGTCTTAATCTTGTGTACAATGATGGATGGATAAATCCCAGGCATTTCTTCATACGTCTAGGAAAAATATCTTGAAACTCTTTGAATAGAGCTCTATAACTTTCAGTTTCTTCTGTTGAACAGTTATGGCCTACTTGAATATGCTCAATAGTTTCAGTCTTCACTGATATGTCAATAGGGGTTCTCTGAGTGATGTTGCAAAGGTTTCCCTCAGAATCAGTGCCTTGCAACAGTGCATGCATTTGAGGATTGCTGACAATATCAGTACTAATGAGAGACACACGATCAAATTCTACCGAAATGGAATTGAGAAGGAAAGAGGATCCATGGTGATGATCTTCCCATACAAGTTCATCTTCACTCATTATCTCCATAATAGACTCATCCGATGGAAAATTCTGAGAGAGATAGTTTAGATTGGGGAGAGAGGGTCCTAGCCAATAGGTCAGGTGGTAAGGATCTGAATCTACTAGATGAATATCATCAGAACAAACATCGAAAGAAGATTGAACAACATCATAGAGTGCTTCATAAGGGCCTAGAGAGGATGACTCAACAACTTCTTTTCCTCCAGGACTGTGGCCGGTCATGGAAATCATGTTCACAATTTCCACTCCCGTACTAGGAGGAGTTGAGAGGAACACTCTCGTAAGGTTTGAATCCTTCAACATACCTACCCCAACTGATTGATAAGGCAGAGGAGATTGGCCTAGCATAGGAATATTATTTGCAGTGGGGGTAGTAACATCTGGTGAAAAAAAATTAAGTTGATCAATGGTCACAATCTTCCCTAAATGAGGGAATTGGAGATTCTGAAAATTTTCCAAGGTGACAACTGTCGTAGAAAAGAACTAGTTTCTCCCCAATAGCAGATTGTAATCCAACAAATCATCGACTACCTCCACTTGAATGGAAATAGTCTTGCACCTAAGCTCGACCGAAAGGGCCGGCAACAAACCATGAGGTTGGAAACCTCATTTGTTGAAAGCTTTCAAGGTTGTGGGTGAATTCATAAGTTCGGGAGAACCAATGGCTCTCGAACAAGACACAGACAATACTAAGGTGGAAGCTCCTTCATCTAAGACGATCTTATATACCTTTCTCCCAACTACTATGGTTGCAATTTGAAACATGAGCTGGTGGGGTAATCTAGACTTATAATTCTCAACATTAAAATGAATCAAATTAGTGTTATCAGGGTCTAAGTCCCCTAATGCTGTCAACAAGTTTTTACACTATGTAGGACAACTTTGGAGTACCTACAGGGTATAAATCACGCAAGGTTCTTGATCCAAATCTTCAATGATGTTGTAGAATTTTGCAGCTTGAGCATTTGTATTAAACATAGATTTATGGAGAGTACTCTTAGGTGGGTGCAAAATTAAGTCAAGATTAGGTTTCTCGATCGTAAGATTACGATTAGATGAAGATGGAGGAGAAGAACTAGTAGAAGGAGATTTCTTGGGAGAAGGATTCTCGTCCTTCTTTTCTGTAGGTTTGTCATATGAATGACTATGAGTAGTCAAGCTAATGGGTTATGAGTACATCATTCGGATTTCTTCCATATAATTAGAGGTTCCTTGAGAAAACATATGATCTATCAATTGTTGTTGAGACATAAAGGGGTCAGTAAGCACCACCGATGTAGGGTTACTTTTCAAAAATTTACTGATTTCTTCATGACGAGGGAACTCATTCATGAAGTGGTCACCACCACACAATAGGTAGGGATAATTATCCTTCTTCTTTCCTTTATTGTCATTCTCTGGGGTCATAGCCTTGGGATTCTCTTGTTGGTTTTTGAGCTTCTTATATTTTCCTTTTCCCTTTTTCGTATTACCAGGTGTCTACGTACTTTGAATAGCATTCACCTTAGTGGAAACCATAGGAGCAAAAGGAGTAGTAGTATAAGTAATTTTTTTCTTGGAAGGATTAGTTGCTAATGAGGGATGGATTGAACTGACAACCCCATCAACAGGAGTTTCTGTAGGTGTCTTAGCAGGGTCTATGTTGGGAAGAGGATCCTAAGGAATTAGATCAGAAAAAGTTCTGAACTAGGAATATAAACCAAGTCTAGATATTGATCACGACTGATAGCTTGCTCTTCAGTAACATCACCACCCATAGCCACATCACGGGAAATGAGAGGAAACAAAGATTTCGTGAACCAATCAACCAACAATTTTTCTAGGATAGGAGCTTTAATAAGTCTTTGTTGTCTCCTCCACTCATGAATATGATCAGATATATGCATGGAAGTATTCTAACAAAGTGATGTCAAAAGATCCGTACCAGTTTCATAACGGATGGGAAATTGGAAATGAGTTAGAAATATTGTTTCCAATGAGTTGAAGTCCACAAACAAATTTTGTAGGATCTCAATGTACCACTTGGAAGCTGTACCAGTCAAAGTTCACTAGAAGGGCCTCAAATGGACCGAATCATCCATCAAGGAATTGGAAGAACACCATATATGGAATGCCATAACATGGTTTTTGGGATCTTCTCCCTGCTTCCGATCAATTTTTGGGATATCTGATGGTAACTTAATTGGAATTATAGGACACGACGAGTTATGCTAGATGGGGTCATTAATCAACTTGGATAGATCAGGCAAGTCCAAAGTTGCCAAAAAAGGAAGTTGTCTATTAGGATGTATATACTGGTAATATTGATATGGAATCTGTATACCATTAGGACCATAGGTCGATTTATACACTTGAAGTTGTGGATTTACAGATGATCCTCCTGAATATCCGCTTAATGGAGGTGGGACTAGAAGGTGGTCCTTTAGGTGGTGGTCCCTTAGAAGGTGGTCCTCTATGTGGTGGTCCCCTAGAAAGTGGTCCCCCATAAGGTGGTCCTCCAGAAAGTGGTACACTAAGTGGTGGTCTGCCATAAGCTAGACCTCTGCTAGGTGGGCCTCCACCAAGCAGGACTCCACCAGGAGGGCCTCCGCAAGGTGGCCCTCCACCAGGTGGGCCACCATAACCTCCAGTAGTATTCATAGGTATCCCTCCTGGAATAGGAATATATGACCAATTAGATTGCCCCCATGGTGTAAACATGTTTTCGGGGTAAGGCATACTAGGATATACCATTCTTATAGATGTAGGTTGAAAGTTCACATTGCTTACAGATGGAAAATTTACTCGGTAAGTATATCCCCAAGAAGGTTTATTAACAATGGGTTATACCCCTGAGGAATTACCCATACTAGGAGGGGGAGTAACCGCTTTGGTTTTCATGGAAGGAAATATGACTACTGATTGTCCTACAGTAGGGGTCTGTCTTTTGCTGGAAGTGACTCCACTAAGTACCGATGCAACTTGAGCTGGGGGTTTCCCTCCAGTGGTAGAAGATATGGGAGATCCGGAATCAGACCCAGGATTTGGAACTATAGTAATAGGGTTGAAGGGTAGACCTAGATCAGGAACTATTGATCCTCGAGCTGGTGATGTCAAACTAGGAGTTACTTGAGATGATGAGAGTGGATGGTATCCAGGAGGGGTTGATTTGGAAAGACGGGATAAAAGAGACGACATGGGCTCCCGATGAGGAAGAGGTGAAGTAGTGTCATTTGTAAGGTGCTCTTGAAAATTACATAACTGATCCATAGTTGTTTGGAGCCTTCTATATGTTTCCTCATTTGATAAAGGGTTAAAGAAGGACGGCCTAGTAGTCCCAAATTCAAAAATAGCTTGACCTAAAGAATTTCTCCAAAAAGGAGCATTAGGGCCATATTCTATCCTCTCGATATCATCAGCTGGGTAATCAGCTACCCACTCTGATGAATCATCATGACCTTCCATTGGAAACTGAAAGGCAGTATCAGTTGTAGGATGTTGTTCTACTAAGGTATTATCATACTTAGTTAATTCTTCTCCAACTTCCACAATAAGGTTCAATTCCACACGGGAGTCAGCTACGACACCTTGATCTGTGGCTTTCATTGGGATCTCTCCTACAATAGGAGGAACGTCATGTGGTAAGCATTGAAATCTTCTAGATTGTCTCAAAGGAAACTCAACCAGATTGTTGGTCATTAAAAACCTAACCTAGGGTTTGAAACTAGAAATACACAAAAAACCTCTCCTACACAAGCTAAAGGTCACAAGTAAACTTAGGTGATAAGAGGGGCTGATAAAATCCAGTTCCTCACTAGGATTTTCAAGTCTTTGCAACTAGTGATATACCATAGGGTCTAACAATAACATGCAACAAGGAGGATTGGGACTGTACCCTTTCCTGAATACCCGATTACTTGGATGGTACGTGCGTAGTAGCTACCCAAATGTTGTTCTCGGTGTATTGCTCCAACAAGATGGACAAAAGGATTTTCTCAGATGGTTTAGGGAGTCATAGAAGGGTATCCTGATATACACAAGGTACATGGGAGCTCAAATCCGTGTTAGTGTTGTCTAATGCACAACCATTCAAAAGGGGCCTTTCGATATACAATCTAGTAAATGAAGTACCTTTCTATATGTTAGCACTCAGAATCGTACCCAAGGTTCTGGAATGCAGACCCTGAGGTAACAGCAAAACCTCTTTAGGAAAGGTGAGATGGCTTCTTCCTTTCCAGAGAGGGAAGCTATTTATCAAGGCCATATTTAGAGATAAAACAAATTCAAGTTGGGTTCATGGTTGAAATAGGACATACAAAATTGGGCTATGGAGTCACAATTATTAGAAGATACAAAGCGATTTGCATAGGAAATGCCGGAAGAAGCAAGGTAGTACTTTGATTACGGTCAATGTATTTTTGGTCTAGTGGAAAAGGAGGAAGGATGACAACCCATTAATCCAGAGCACCAGTTAGAAGAATTCTTCACTAAATTTGGTAGAAATAATTTGTGGATATTAGAAATGATAGACAGAGCATAGCAAAGTATGAATTCTAAAACTATCATACACTTATCTCAGATATGAAAGAAAAACATAACGAAAAGATTAACAAGGAGAGCATGCACATAAAGGAAAGAGATCCGATACTGTAACTTGGAAATACACATGAATCTATGCATTCAAATACCAACATCTGACTCTACAAATTTTATTAAAAAAGATCAAAATGAGATAAATGCAAAATTCTTACAGGTTCCAAACCTTTCCCCCTCTGTAGAGGGTATACTTATAATGCTGTAGACCCCAAAGGTTGACCTCGAAACAAGGTTAGAAATTAGTTACAACCATAATCAAACTTATACCAAACTTAGACATGGCATATTCACCACGATCGATAGATACAAAACAAACAATATGAAGTTATGTGCATAGTTTACTTAAATAGTAATGCAACATCTACATTTTTAGGCTCGCTTGTTGTGAAAATGATGGCTCAACACACTTTCAGCAATGATTGCTAACTCGGATCAAGTTGTTTCTCCTCTTGTTGGGCATGTAACATGCATTTCTACTTCTGGACCTTTTATGTTCATTCTGTGTTTGATGGTATGTTATGCCTGTGTTCACAACTGGCATGAAGTTTTATGTCCCTTCTGTGTTTGAATCCCTACCCGACACTTCTATCTCCTGGAAACACTTTTATTTGTGTAGGATTGGAGAAGAAAACCCTATTTTTTGATAGTAACAAGTCCTTGATGGGCTTGTCATTCTTGTCTGTATCTTCTCCCAAGAGCAGGGTCCTCCTATAGGTCATACCAACGCAACACCTCCTTGGAATCATCATCACCCTAGATGAAGTTGGAAATATGAGTCAACGATAATGATGATAAAGACCTCTGATCTTCTCTCCTCACATACAAGCATTCACTCTGATTGGTCACCCCTAGCAATGGATACTATGTACTATGATTATGGAGACCATGACCACGTCCGAAGGCTTCGGTGAGATAACCATTGGATTGGGGAATCTAGGAACCGCTTTCGCGGGGGTGTTGCATTTTATTGGGACAACATTTCCCTCACCAGCCTTAAAAGGTCTCTCTAATGTGATGAACATCCTTACATCGACCTTACTGGTGTAAAAAATCTTCTCTAATGTAATGAACATCTTTACCCTGATGGTTGGAGCCCTCTTAACATGAAATCCTAGGAATGGAAGAAATTCAGAGTGGCGCCCATTGGGTAATAGAATACCTCGAAAAATAGGTTTCTCAAGTAGGAAAACCATCACATACCTCCTTTCAAGACCTTCCAAATTCTCGACCAAATAACATTTAGTCACCTTCTCCTTTCTTCAACATTTACCCAGTCTGTATCTTCGAATGGATCTGACTGTGGTGCTTATAAATATCTGGGTGGTTGAACTCAACAACAACCCTGTCAAACCTTCACACATGCCATCATTGAATAACCTAATGAAAAAATGCGTGGCCATGTGGGTTTAGGATCTGATCCTTATGCAAATATATCAGCCATGCTGCCCCTTTTTGTTACGATGTCGTGCTATCGATGACGAAAATGACCTCTGGCTTCAATCTTCATCGACCCTTGGTTAAATCATGGCATGTGGAATAGAAATTTAGTGTTCTATTGACCTCTCCTAGTGTCGGTATTGAAATGTAATTTCTTCCCTCGCCCCTTTTTCCTTACCCCACTCCGTGTGAGAGCCATATTCATCTTTTGTCGTTTGATCATTAGGGCGCCACCCATTATCACACGCATGAGGCAGTAAAACTTTGGATTTCAGGAAGTGATCTATGCCTTGGATTTGATTTATGGTCCTAGATCCATTTAAATGGCATCTGGGCCTTCAATTACTTGTTGCCTCTATCCTTTACATACTCACCCCCAAAAATTTTGCTTCTTTGCATCTATGATGAGCGAAACTATTTTCAACCATGGATCTTCATTTCGGTTTTCATAGGGGCCCTTGAAATGTGTGGCCCATATGCAACCCCGTAGCTTTCAACCCCAATTATTTCTCATACAAATTTCAATGAGTGGAATCATTTCCAGCCCTTTGATCGGAAGTGTATTCAATATTTGGCATCCATTTTTAATGGGCGTACCATATTCCACAAATCTTAAGGGTGTTTTTCTCTGCGCATGTTCAATCGGTGGAATCACTACCCGCTGTTGATCTCTCCTCGACTCAATATCCACCGTCGAGACTTGTCTCCACTTTAACCCATTCCACCAATTTGGAAAAAAGAATCCTCGTGAGTACTTTAATTTAGCGGAATTTACCTCCTCCGCTGATCTAGCTCCCTGTCAATCTCGACCCTTGAAATTTGCGGGAAATTTAACTTATTCCGCAAAATGAAAAAATAAACTTTTGTCGTGCATGTCACATTTGTGAAACATACTCCCTCCATTAATCTACCTCCTTTGTAGATCACCACTGCTGAAATACCATCCCCTTTGCGTAGCTTCAACTAACCTGTGTATTCCATTTCTCGCCCCACCTTGGAACGACGAAAAGGATTATGACCATAGATCTGTTCATTCTTCTTCATTCGATGGACTACAAAATCTGCAAGCTAACCTTATCATGCCTAAGACAAAATTCGTAATCATGTTTCTTGTTCACACATGATTATGACCATATTTTCCTGCTCTCATACACTCTCAAGGCCTAAAATATTAATTCTTTTTGACCATCCTCCAACCTAGGATTAGAGACGACTCATAGGGAAGCTCATAGAAAACTCTCAGTATTTTCTAAGGTTGTATGATGCAAAAATTTAGCAGATTGTATTCCTCCAACTACTTAGCACAAAAATAGTTCTAACACTATATAACTCAAGGGTATGTGAAAGGTCATTTGATATATCGATGATATGTGGAAGAACCACACAGTTCCCTGGATGCAGTGCAGGCAATAAAATGACAGCTCCTATGTTTCAAGATGTCGGAACACGTCTCTTTCCTATCACTCAAGTTACTAAAATTTTTAACCTATAGCTAACACTAATTTTATGTTGAGTGATTAGGTGAATGCATGAGGTGTGGACAGAAAATTAAAACCATGCAACATGATATGCAAATTTTTCACTTTATCGTTTGAAGTATGCCCTACTTATAACAAGGAGAGAGTGATTTAATTCTGTTTCAAAACAAAAAAAAATTCTGAAACAGTCACACTAAACTTATCTTTAAAAAATGAAAACATGCAACAAAACTTCTAAACTGATCTTGAAAGTAAGAATGAAGTGAGATCTCTTTTTCCAAAAATAAAGACACTAGCACTAAATGGCACACTAAGCACTTTTTAACATTCTTCAAAAAATGAAAAGATCTAACTTATAACTATGATATATTTTTTTGACGAGATAAGAGAATGTAAAGGAAAAAGAAGAGAACGAATTCCTGAAAGTTTATGAAACTAATCAGGGATCCAATGATTTGTATTCAAATAAACTATGATCAAATCTTGATTTGTTTTTCTTTGAATGAAAATAAAAAAGAAATCTTTCATAAACTTATGAAGAACAAAAGAAAAATCCAAAAAGAAAAGCTTCATTTTTGGTTGATCAGATAGTAAAAAGATATCTAACTATATTGACTTCCAAGCACTCTTTCGAAAATCAAACCCAAGCATACAAGCAGCTAAACAGATGGAAACAACCTATCTCTTTGAACCAAAACAAAGTAATCCTTTACCACTTTCATACTTTGAATTTAACAGTCAAGAACTCAAAACTCAATCCAGAAAGACACTTAGAACATAAAGCAAATCTACCTAAGCTTTGAAATAACAGGGGTGTCAAAACCCTACCTGGCACCACTTTCAGAAGGTTGGTGATAGAGCGTTACCTCCTGGGCACCGCCTTTTGTCCACTATGATAGAGCAGTGGCACGTCTTAATGTCTATTGAGAAAGCGCGGTGTCACCCCCTATTGTCCTCAGTGAATGTGTGGTGACTCCTGTAGATTTCAGAACAAAAAAAATGGCGAAAAAGAGAAACTTAAGCGTTGAAACACTTGCATCAAATCATACAAATATCTGGAAAATTAAGTACAGAAAGTAGATGTGTTTCAGATCTAAACAGATCTGGTTAAATTGAACCAAAATCTCACTTGAAAGCTAGTAGATTTGATCACAAAAAGTTTGGAGTTTGGATTACAGACAAGATTTTGAAAACCAAGGAATATGAGATGTGCTAAATTCCATCCCCAGTATGGTTGCCATATTTGTTTCTAAAAATTTTCACCTCTTGCTGATAAGAGTCGTTTCCCTAGGTCTGAATGGTTCATACCTAGAACAAATTGGTGATAACAAGGATGGAAGACTTCCCATAGAGATTGTAGATATATGGAATTAGTTCTTTGTCTATTCTGTAGTGTGATGTAGTTGTCTACTATGGTGTTGAATCTCCATGGATGTACCTGCACAAACACATCAAACAAACAAGCAAGATCAAAGGTACAAGAAAATGGTCTACAATTCTATATTAGTGACTAAGGAATCCAATAATAAACTGAATGATTGCAACATAATACATTTTATGGGAAAGGAACCATCTTTGCATTAAAATGAAGAAGAGAGATTACAACCATTTTCCTTAGTGTTGTGATGCTCTTTCACATGCCATGTATTATCCTCAAAGCTCCAACTTGCCCCTTCTATGTTCACCCTATATTTGGCTAGAACCTCAATGCAACAACATAAATTTTCTCTCTCTCAACCATGAAGGATGAGCCAAGTTTTATAGGACTTGGGAGGATAGGGATGGTTGAGAAAATGGTGGATGAGGTGGAAGGGAGATCCTACTAGGGGGGATATCGAGTCTAGGTGGTCCACAAGAGTGGGGATGAGGGTGCCATGAAGTCTTATTTCGAGAATCTTCATGAATATTCTCTTTTTCCTTTTCAAACTCGAGCACCGCTCTGTCACCATGTAGAAAGAGAGTTACCAAGGTGGAACCTCTCTTTTATTAAGGGGAAAGGGAGGTGGAACCACTTATTGTAAAGAGAAAATAGGAGTTACCGAAGGAGGTAACGCTTGTTTCATTAAAGGAAGAGGTGGTGGTGGAGTCAGATATGAAATTATGAGTTTGGACCATATGAGTTTGGACCAATATCCAACTTCACAGTTTTGGGATTTGAGGGAAATTTCTGATGTTTTGGGCCTCAACACATGATGGTGATGATATTTATGTGTAACAGATGGAGCTTGAGAAGGCTCTACAAGAACAAGAGGTTGATGAAATGACGAAAGAATACCAGTCAATAATGAAGAACGATGTTTGGGATATAGTACCCAAACCAGAAAACAAAAGTGTGGTATCTTCGAAAAGGATCTACAAGATAAAAGATGCAAGTGATGGAAGTATTGAAAAGTAAAAAGCAATATTTATGGCTGGAGGATTCTCTCAGAAATAGAGATCAATTAGGAAGAGACATCTGCTCCGATAGAAAGGTACACCTCCATGAGAACCATCATGGCACTTGCTTCCATGATGAAGTGGTATCTACACCAGATGGATGTAAAGGCAACCTTTCTTAATGGTGTGATTGAGGAATAGGTTTACATACAATAACCACAAGGATTTGAAGTCGAAGATAGAGTGACTCATGTATGCAAGTTGAAAAAAGATCTATATGGACTAAAGCAAGCTCCTAGAGCTTTGTATGGTAGAATAGATAGCTTCTTGATAAGCTTGGGATTTACCAAGAGTAAAGTTGATCCTAACCTTTACATGAAGGTTATGGATGGTGAACGTGTCATACTATTACTATATGTGGATGATCTATTTCTGACTGGAAATGAGAAACCTATCACATATTGAAAGAAGAAGCTAACTGAAGAATTCAATATGAAAGATATTGGATTGATGCATTATTTCCTTGGGTTGGAAGTGTGGTAGAGCCTGAAAGGAAACTTTTCAAATCATGGAAAGTATGAAATCAAAATTTTGAAAAGATTTGATATGTTGGATTGTAAAGCCATGGCCACACCCATGGAAACCAACCTGAAGTTGTTATCCGATGAGTCATCAGAGTTAATGGATGTGAATCAGTATAGACAAATCATTAGATATTTGATGTATTTGATGAATACATGAGCAGATATATGGTTTGTTGTGAACACCTTAAGTCAGTATCTAGTTAAAACTAGTCAGGTTCACCTGATAGCTGCAAAGCATGTGATGAGGTACCTAAAAGGTGCAATAGACTTGGGACTTTACTATGGCAGAGATCATGACTACAAATTATATGGATATATGGATTTAGATTGGGAAGGAAGTTCCGCATATAGGAAGATCACCTCAGGTGGATGTTATTATTTGGGATCCGCCATGATCTCATGGTTTAGTAAGAAATAGTCCAGTGTTGTTCTCACTACAGATGAAGCAAAGTACATTGCAGCTTGCTCCACTAGTTGCGAAGCGATATGGCTTTAGGAACTTATGTCAGGATTATTTGACATAGAATTGGACACTACAATGATTCTTTGTGACAACGAGAGTTGCATAAATATGACAAAGAATCCAGTGTTCCATGATAAATCAAAGCAGATATAAATTCGATATTTTTATATAAGTGATATGGTACAAAAGGGAACTATCAAGCTCCAGTATGTGAGTATCAATGAGAAAGTTGTTGATGTGCTGAAAAGGATTAAGAAGATTGAAGTGTTGCTGCAAAGGATCGAAATGATTGAAGTGATGCTGCTACGAAGGATCAAGAATATCAAAGCATTACTATAAAGGGTCAAATATAAAAGTGCTTCTATGAAGGATCGAGAATATTGAAAGTGCTGCAAAGGATCAAGAAGATCAAAGTGTTTCTACAAAGGATTGAAAGATCGAAGAGTTGCTACAAAAGGATCAAGTGATCGTGTGATGCAAAAGTTGAAGACATTAAAGAGTAACTATTCCAGTTACTAATTGTGAAAATGTCCCACGACATATAAATGTTTTTCCTCGATATTGTCTTTCTGTTCTCCTATAGTCTATGATTATGTTGTCAATAGAATAAGGCTTCTCGTTAAGGGGGAGTGTTAACATATTTTAACTTCAAAGGATATTATAAATGTATTTTACTTATGTAACTCAAGGGAGATGCTATTATTTCTCTGCCAAGGTGTTACTATTGTAATTGGTCATCATAGAGTCATGAGGTAAAGCCTCCATTGTAAGTCGAGCCATTAGTACCCTAATGAATAATATAAAATATTGTTTTGGGTATTCCCAGGTGAATTCGACCTAGACATTTTAGTGCGGACAACTTGTTTAGGGTAAAATTTAGTTGGCTCAATGTGTATAAATATGAGAGTTGTTATTCTTATTTGGACACAGAATCACTCACTTGAGTAGTGCATAGGAGAGAGAGAGAGAAAAACATATCAACAAGGAGGAGAATACATGTTTTTGGGTTTTATTTTATACATCTTATACAGAGGAAGTTTTGCTGGGTTTTCTTCCCCTTGAGGGTTTCTCTAGATAAATAATGTGTGTGTCTTGTGATTGTGTTTCTTTTAGTGATTCTGTATATGCTACTACCGTGAAATTGAATTGAACACTAATGACATCTAGTCTAGTATATGAAATATTAACAAAATCCACCTTTCATGTTTGGATGTTTTAGAGGATCCTCATAGGGACAACAACTAAATGATATGCCAATTATCTAGAAAGAACACATGCCACCTTCGGATAGATAGTCATTATCTTCCTAAACTATTTTCATCTTTGATTTTGTCACAAGCATGGTTTAGATATTCTTCTATAATTACAACAAAACAAATGTACACATATTATCTACCACATCCATAAATGGCATTGGTGTAACATGTTGCCTAAAATAAAAATACATCCTATATTATTATTGGATTTCTTCGTTAAGTCTCTCCTACCCATAATTCCCAAATACGTCATGACCATCATACAAAGAACATAATATGAGGCCATCCTCGAAGAAAAACATTTTGATTTAATATAATCTCACTCAAGGTACTTACATATAGTAATTCTCAATGCCCCTCTACATAAATATTTAGATTAAACTATATTTAACACCTCACATGCTTCGAATGAAATCATTGAGGTTGTTTCCCAACAAGGGAATAGTCTTGCCATGTATGGGTATTTTTCAGCAAACATGTTACATGGTGTTCCTCCTCACCATTGATCATCAAAACTATTCAAAGAAAATCCAATATATATTTGGTCAAATGACATACGAAGAATACAATCCTACTTTTCCCAACATGGGGGCACAAACAATCATCGTGGATCCCATATCTATGGTTCCCTGGACCCTACCACAAATTCATACCAAACACTTCGATGTTATGAATTCATGCCACCTCATAACCCATACTTTCCATTTCCTGTACCTCCTAGCTCTCACCCTATGAAACATGATGGGTGAATTTTGTTCAACCCTTTCCTATTCATCTAGTTCAACAGTTTGAATCAGTGGAAGAATAAAGGAAAAAACAAACATCAAAACTAGAATCTAGGGTAGGGGAGTAACCCCCTGACTATTCATATTGTAATGTAATCAACATTAAAAATAAGAACACTAGAAATAACAACCCACTAAAGAAAGGAAAGAATAATAATTTATGGACTAACTTTGCTTGCACAATGTGTGGTGAGTAAAATAATTACGCTCGCAATCACCCATTTATCCCTGGCTATCAACAAATTTTGGACACCAAGAATTAAGATGATGCAAAAACTCCCCATGGTAATAATGTCGTTATTCTACAACAAATTATGTTACAACAACTGTTCAACAATCAGGCAATTGTTTCTCACAAGCAAGATGATTTGACACCAACTAATCCCCCCCATCCAATGAGGGATCTTACAAGAATATATACATGATTTTTTTGGAAATTCATTTCAATACCCACAACTAAGCCTATGGAATCCCAAATTGTCATACACATAGTGAGTATGCCCTAGATTCCAATAGATGATGTCTACAAATTATATTTCCTATTGGTGATATTATCCTTAGGAACAAAAATAACCTCTATGATGTTTCACTCAAAATTCTCATATGAGAGTGGGACATAATTATAACATCATATACAAGTTGGCCTAGTTTACCATCAATATGCCCCTCTTTAGTCCCTCTACTGCTACCCTTCCCAAAAGAAGGATCTACTAAAACACTAGGTTCCATATATCCTTCATATTGTTTATTTATGACATTTGACCTGAATAGTATCAAACTTAAATTGGTATCATCAATCACCTTCCAAATCCCTTTAATAATTAATAAAATCACTATTCATTGATACATCATCGATAGGTGCTTCCACTTGTGTCATATCCACAACAGTTTGAGAACTACTAAGATATCCTAATCTCATCCCTTCTTTTATCACCCTTTGAGCCAATGATGGTTGTCCTTCATAACCACATGGAATTTAGAAAAATGTCCCTGTTAACACTTAAATTTTGCATACATGTGACATTTATAATAATCTTGCAGAAAGGCGTCATCAACATATAGAATGCATCCCACAAAAGACATCTTGATTAGATCTACAAGATAAACCGAGTCCTAAAATGCCAAAATTAGTCAAACTTAGTTTAGATATTTTTCTAGAATTACAACAAAAAAAATGTACACATATTGTCGACCACATCCATAAATGGCATTGGTGGAACATGTTGTGTAAAAGAAAGATCCATCCTAAATTCTTATTGGATTTATTCCTTACGACTCTCCTAACCACAATTACCAAATATGTCATGACCATCATACCAAGAACATAAGATGAGGCCATCCTCAAATCCCAAATTTTTTATTTGATATATGCCTATTAGGATATTTAGACACTTAGGAGTTAGTTAAGATCAACTTGTTTAATATATCCGTTAGGTAAAATGTGTTTCTTTAGTATGCATTTGTATGCATTTGTAACTATTCTAATCCGACGGTCACGATATGTTTTAGACATAAAGTGATCCGACGGTTCAACTTCTCTTAGATCATACCTACCATTGATCTGTGGCTTAACACCCGATTGGTCCATGATCTCTATTTAAAGAGCATGGAGGGTCCTTGGCTAGTTGATCGATTATGAGAAGCTCATTTGTAACTTTCCTTGTTTTGCATAATAAATTGCTCAAAGTAACTATTTAGCTGGGGCCGTGGACTATTTCCCTCTCAAGGGTTTTAACCAAGTGACAAAAATCGGCATGTTTATCTGTGATCTTTTTGTGTGAAGTGGTTTCTCTAGGTGTTCGGTCTTTTGGGAGTACCCTGTGTACCCAAACATGGTATCAGAGCGTTTATGAAGAGCTGCTTTCGTTTGTGATTAAGATCTGCAACTGGTGTTGCTGAAACTTTTAAAGGGTTTCTGGTTCTGGAGTTTCTATGAATTTGTGTCCTGTGAGAGCTGTTCCATTGCATCTGGAGTGTCATTTCCATTGGGAAATAATATTTGCTTCATCGAAAATCATTTCCGTTTGATCCAGAAACACCCATTTCGGCAAATACGAAGGTATAATGTTACAGTGATGGATGTGTTTTATTTTTTTTAAATCTCTCATATTTTATTAGTTTTATTATTAAATCTTTATTTTTTTAGTCTCGCACTGTTTCCTTCCATGGCTGTGTATGCTCTTTTCCGTGCACCTTGCACGATCGCGGCGAATTAGAAACAGAAAGGGATTTTTTTTTTGTTGTATTTTCAGCTATGTATGCTCTTTGCTGTGCACCTTGTGTGATTGCGGCGAATCAGAAACAACGAGAAAACTTGAAAACGTAGAATTTTCGAGAAAGCTAACCAAGATCTAACCCCATAGCGTGGAAAAGTTTTTTTGTTTTTGTTTTTCGGTTTTTTATGATTTGCAAGAAAATAAGGCAAGCACGGAGACCGAGAGAGAAGAGTAAAAAAAAAAAACTTCTACGTACCTTTTAAACTTAGCTCACTTGGTTCAAAGTTGATTTGTTCCTTAATAGGTCTTTAGTTCAAGTCTTATTAAGTAAATTATTAGTGCATGCAATTTCTATTTTCAAGTTACTTTATTGTAAAAGTGCATCTCACTTAAATAAAATAAAATAAAAAGTGAGTCACTTAAGTCTTTTAATTTATTGCCGCACTATATAAAGCAACATATTGTAAAAGTGAACATCACTTATTCTAGAAAAGTGATTCACTTAAAAGCAACTTTCTTGTAAGTGATTGTCAAAGGTTCATCTTAGGAAGAAGGGGGTTCTTTTTTTAGTTGGTCAAGTTAATATCTGCCACGTCACTATTGGGAACATCTTCAACATTTTCTTTGATCAGGCATAACTTCATCATCTAGAATCAGTTTTTAGTGCCATTTTTTTAAACATCCTAATTTTTCAAGCTCTTTGCATCTAGACAGTTAGTTTCTATTCTTTCAGCCATTTAGTTTACAGTATGGATGCCCCTTGTGATATTATACTTACTAGTTATAACTATTTCTCATGGAAATCTCATATGGAGGATGTTCTAAGAAGTAGGGGACTTTTCAGAGTTACCTCAGGGAAAGAAACAGAATCCATTGATGATAATAAGACAATAAAATGGAAAAATAGATGTGATGAATCTCGTGGATTGATTGGAATGTCAATCTCTACTAATTTTTGATTCCACATATATGGAATTGACGAACTTGATAAAGCTTGAAAAAAATTGGAATCTGTGTTTGGTAAACACAATGAAATTTGAGGTCATCAACTTGAGAATGAGTTGATTTCTTTGAATCGAAGTGATTTTTCATGCATTCAAGATTATTTATCTAAGTATAAAACTCTTAGACTCTTATGTGAAGAATGCAAGATTAAGAAAGAAGAAAAACAATGTATTTATCATATTCTTTCCAAACTTGGACTTGCATATTATATTTTTGTATCTACATTTTACTCCATGAAAGAATCCTTAAATGCAGCTAGCTATCAAGAGCCTAGTCTTGAATCCTTTTGTGATTTCTTAATTAGAGAGCAAGATAAGATCATTCATCTTGGAATAATTAACAATGCAGATACATCTAGGAAAGCCTTATTGTCCCAACAAAAAGAAAAGTCCAAGCCTCCCAAGCAACAAACTTTTTGCAATAATAAGCCAAACAAGGGTCCCAAACCCTCCCAGCTAGCTCCTCCTTTAAAAAATAAAAAAAATATCCAAGACAAAAGGAAAGAAGAATGAGCGTCATTGCAATTTTTGTGGGAAAAGATAATCATGATGAATCTAAGTGTTTCAAGAAGATGGAAACCTTGGAAGCAACAATGAATAAGCACCACATCATCCTAGATTCGTCTTCAGAATATACCTCTCATGGACATGCACTTTGTGCTTCTGGTTACTCTTATACTACATCTTCTTATTCTACTTCAAATGAATGGCTCATTGATTTTGGAGCATCTTATCATATGGATAAAGATCAAGCCATCTTTTCTACTATGCATGAATGTAACACCAAACAATTATTTGTTGGTGATGGTAGTTCTCTAAGTGTTGTAGGATTTGGAACATTTCCTGTAGAAAATGGTCATTTTAGTGATGTACTGTGTTCCAAGAATTTCCTGCAATTTGTTGTCAGTTTATCAAATCACTCATTCTGGTGAAGGTAAAACTGTAACGTTTACACCTCACCAAGTTGTAATTAAGGATTTTAAAGATCCTCAAAATGTCTTTACTACTAGAACTGTTGATGATATTACCAGGTTGTACAAATTTAACAACTTTGGGTCATCACCTTTTCCTTCAGTTTTTATTTCTCATAGTGATAACTTGAGAAAACTTTGGCATGAACGATTTGGTCACTTAAATTATCACTCATTGCAACAACTATGTAAATACAATATGGTGAATGGTCTTTCGATGGTATCTTGTAGGGATGGTGTTTGTTCCGGTTTTGTACTTGAAAAACATCATCAAGACAATTTTGACAAACGTGCCTCTTAGCACACCTCGGTTCCCTTGAAGCTTGTGCATAGTGCCTTGTGTGTTCCTCTTCCATCTGCTTCTTTTTTCGCTTTGAAATATTTCTTAACTTTCATTGATGACTATTCTAGATGCACTTGGGTTTACTTCCTAAAACTTAAGACCGAAGTATTTAACATGTTCTTGGCCTACAAGGCCCTTGTTGAAAAAAAATATGGTCATCAAATTATTAAGTTAAGATCTGACAATGGAGGAGAACATCTTAACAAAAAAATCACTACTTTATGCATTGAACAAGGAATCCAACAACAACACACTATTCCATATACACCACAACAAAATGGTGTAGCTGAATGAAAGAACCACACTTTAAAATACTATGACTAATTGTATGATCCAATCTAAGGGACTAAGTATTTAATATTGGGATGAGGCCATAAATTATGCAAATTACATAATAAATCGCACACCCACTAAATTTTTACAAGGTATAACACCGAAAGAAGAATGGAGTAAAATTAAACCAGTTGTAAGTCACTTCTGTGTGCTTGGTAGTGAAGCATGGGATCACATTCCAGATGAAAAATGAAAACCATTGCAGCCTAAAAGTTAAAAGTGCATACTTGTTGGATATTCTGAAGATGTAAAAGGTTATAGAATTCTTCACCCACATTCTCATGATATAATCAGAAGAAGATATTTTAAATTTGATGAAAATATCTTGGCCTGCGAGCCTAACTTGGCAGGTGTGCCATCTTTGGCTTGCGAGCTTGATTCAATGATTGTGCCTTCTTATACTTCCAACTTCCTTGACAGGTTTCCAACTCTAGTTTCTGATGATGAAAGTGAGGATGAAAATCCACCTCCGCCTGCTCATGTTCCTCCAGTTGCACTAGCACCAATGCTTCCTCGATGGGTCCGTTCAACATGTGAAGCAGCTGGTGATCTTGCTGGTGATCCTAGAGATCAATGTCGAACATGTTCTCAGTTTCAACGAGCCTCTTCTCTTTTGGCTCAAGTTTCCGAGAATCATGATCCAAAATTTTTTGCAGAAGCTTCAGGAAATCCAGATTGGGATGCAATTATGGATGAAGAATATCGTTCCTTAATGGCGAATAATACTTGGGATCTTGTTCCTCTTCCAAAAGGAAGAAAAATTTTCAAATGTAAATGGGTCTACAACACTAAGTATGCATCAGATGGAAGTGTTGAAAGACTTAAGGAAATGTTAGTTGCCAAAGGTTTTTCCCAAGTTGAAGGGATTGACTACAATGAAACCTTTTCTCCTATTTCCAAGATGAACTCCATCTGCCTTGTTCTTTCTCTTGCAACCTTACATAAATGGGAATTCCATCAAATGGATGTCAAGTATTCCTTCTTACATGGTGATTTACAGGAGGAAATTTACATGGAACAACCTCCTGGATATGTTCAGAATAACTCTAGCCTTGTATGTCGCCTTAAGAAATCCTTATATGGCCTTAAGCAAGCTCCTAGAGCTTGGTATGCCAAAATGGATAGCTTTCTCCTTGACACTGGTTTTTTAGATGCTATTCTTACCCCAATGTCTATACCAAGAAAGTAGGAAACCATCTCATCATACTTGTTCTTTATGTTGATGATCTTATCCTTACTGGTAGTGACCCTAAACTTTTAACCCATGTGAAATCCAGTCTTAAGCAAAATTTTGAAATGTCAGACTTAGGAAGTTTGCATTATTTTCTTGGTTCCAAGTCTTGCAAACCAAAGAAGGAACATTTCTTTCCTAGTCTAAGTATGCTTGTGACCTTCTTCATCGCTTTCACATGGAATATTGTAAACCAACTCCTTCTCCCTTTCATTCTAGAGTCAAACTTTCTGCTACTTGTACTTAACCTGAAGTAGATGCCACCTTGTATCGTCAGCTTGTTGGTAGTCTCTTATACTTGACTCATTCCCATCCTAACCTTTCATTTATCGTTGTTCGTATTGCACGTTATATGCAAACACCTACATTATGCATCTAGACATTAGACATGCATCATTATTTGCTTTCCCTAGTTCTTAGACCATGTTTATTTACTTCCTAGTGTATAGTCCTCATCATCATGATTATCCTTGAATATTACTCTTTCAGTTTTTCCCTCATTATCCACATATGCACCTTCTTCGATGATTTTAGGAGCATATGTGACCTCATGCATGAATTTTAGACCTCTTAAGTCAGTGGGCCTAAAGTTTAGGAAGACTCCTTAAATTTAGGACCACCTACCATCATTTAATTGTTCCTTGATTCATGCATTTTGGGTTGATTGAGCATTGATGACCACTCACAATCAACTAAAATCCCTCATGCACCCCTCTACAATCAGTTACCATCAATTAACTCACTCATGAGCCATTCTCGTCTACCTACCATCAGTTCCACTCATTTAACTGGCCGCACCTTAGGAGTTACAACTGGCACTCATGTTTAGTGATGGAATCTACCAAGATAATACTGCCACTTGTTATGTATTTCGAATTCCTCCGAAGGATCACAAATTTCTTTCATGAGAATGCATTATAAATGTACACATCTTGTTGAATACCATATATATGGAAATTCCATTATCTCCTTGATATATTTATTATATTTGTGAAAAAACCTACATCCTATGAAGAGAAGTGTGTTTAGTTCAATCATTATGATAGAGCGTATGGAGAAATGTGTATTTCTATATCTCTTAGTATGCGCTACCTCATTCACACTACTCAATACACAAGCGATCTTTGGAATAAATTGTATCAATAATTTGGAATAAGAAAATAAATATGTTCATGCTAGTGATTTGGAAACCAGTCTTTGTGATACCTACTCATGTGTTCTTCCTATTGTCTCTACTTCCTCCACTTCTCACAAAGATGTTCAAGATGAAGAAGAAATTGAAGATCAAACTGCTCTAGTTTCTATTGATGACATTCACTTTGAGTTAATAGCTTCATCTGCATCTCATGAAGCTTGTATTGAATATATATCGTCTTCCTCTATTTCTCTAGAATTTGAAGTGAAATCCAATTTCTCTCCTTCCCATGAAGACGATCCAGAAAAAGAAGGTTCAACTAACGGAACTAAGGAACACATCTAGCTCCATTTCCATTTGTTGTTCTCCTATAATTATTGGATTTAGTTTATCAAACCATAGGTTCAACATAAACATCCAACAAAAACACCACAAGTATCATCATTTTCAATACCGTGCAGGGTGAGTAAAGTCTCACCCAAGATGCACGTAGGAAATTACAAAAACATGGATCAGGCTTGCAAAGTAGGTAAAGATTTCATTAAAAAGTCTTATTAAAATGTACCATGGATTACATGCTTCATTCCAACATAGGTATCTCAGAATGAACATAAGTCGCTAACATTTAAACACACGTACATGATGCAACAAATAAAAGGAAAAATAGAGCATACATTCCATGCTGTCACCCAAAATATAATAGATCTACATATCACATCTCAACAACTTCTCTAAAGTGTATCATCTTTCTCATTAAATACATGGAAATACCAAGAATCTAGCAAAAAAACTAAGTACTGCTATAATCTTGCGCTTATGAACATAGATTACTATCATTCCTGATAACAACAATTACATCAAAACCATCAACTTCGTCATCATCCTATTCACTAACAAAAGTCCTCCTTAAGTAGGTTGAGTTAACTAGACCCTGTTTGGTCACCCAAATGTTGCATTTTCATCCTATTTTCCCTTTCACTATTCCCCACAGTCATTCCTATTCATCACTCCATTAACCATTCCATATGCCATTTTCATAAGTAAATATGGGTTACCTTGTTAGTTTCCAATTTGTTTATTTTAAGTATTTTAAGAGAATTTGTAATTAAATATTAAGAAAAATAGCATATTTTCATTATATCTCAAAGTTTGATGAGTTTTATGATGTTTTGAGGCATATTTGAAGATTTTAACATGGTCAAAAATCACCCCCTAGCCTCAAATTCGAATTTCATATTCACGATTTGAAGAAGATTTGGGATAATTTTCCAGGCATATTCAAAGGAGAAGATCATGGAGATATAATATCTTATCCAAGATATTATGGAGGATTTGAAGGGATAAGTTGAGAGAAAAGTGGATATGTAATTATGAATTTCTTATCTTCTTATTCAAAGTATTCATGTATAAAGAAGAGGGTTCTCTCCTCATTTGGGGAGAAGGCCTTTCTCTTAAGCAATAGATAAATAGAGAAACATTACGTCTTTTTGAGAGTATGGATTTGATATCTTGTAATATAATTGATGTTTTAGAATCTCTATAATAGATTTGTCATTTAGAGTTGATAATGTAGATTTCATGTGAGCTCACATATTTTGTCATTTTCTGTTTGTTATTTATCATTTGTCACATGCTTTATCATAGATTAGGTTGTTCATCTTCTTGCTTTCTTAGTTAAGTTTACTTTCAATATGATTTCATGTGCTTTCATAAACATGTTTACTTTCATGCTTTCTTGAATTTACTTTATGCAATCTTTGTTATTTCCTAGATTTGGATTCAACGACAATATTACAATTGTTTATGTTAAAGAATTAACATAAGTTAGATGTACTCTAATCCTGCATATACTTTGTGTACACCTCTAAGTTTATGAACTCTCGTATTGATAATTTATGTCAAAATTAGTAGAACATATTTCTCTCGACATTTTGGTGTCATTTCCGAGGAGGTGCTAAAAGGGTATCAAAGTTTACATAGGTAGATAGGTTGCTTTTATATTACACAGCCAGGGGGAGGGGAAACGATAAGATGCAAAGATGTCATCACTATGGAATTTCTGTGGTGTAACAACCTGACACATTCACTTTGGTGGGTCACCCCAAAGCCTTGTTGTTCCTATTTCACAAGCATGTTTAATTTATACAAAGAGTTATTCCATTTTTTGCAAGAATGTTTCTTTTATGTCAGTTTTTTTTATGCAAGTGTGCCTTTATCTAGTTTATTATTTTGCATTTACATTTTTTAATTTTGGATTTCTTTCATTATGCACTAAGCTTTGATTTCATACCAGTTTGCCTTTGTTTTTGCATCTATTTATCTATGATTTCGTACTAATTTTGAATGGTTTTATACTC
This sequence comes from Pseudotsuga menziesii, assembly GCA_001517045.1. Lineage (NCBI taxonomy): Eukaryota > Viridiplantae > Streptophyta > Pinopsida > Pinales > Pinaceae > Pseudotsuga > Pseudotsuga menziesii. The sequence continues at coordinate 268,824 of LPNX010418813.1, forward strand.
TTTTTTTTAGTATTTAATTTGAATACTAGTAAAATGATTTTATGATGAATATAATTTTGGGACAACTTACTCATATCCTTGCAAAATCCAGGATCTCCTCTTCTCAGGAAGAGGAGATATTGACAGCAATGAATGACGTAGATTCTCCTCCTGAAGCAAAAGAAGAATCGACATTTGAAGAATTATGCATATCAGACGAGGAACAATCATGTGAGTAGGAAATCAAGGAGGATGAATGTTATACAAAAATACTATCACCACCATGTGATAACCCTTAATTTCCATGTTTTCCCTTAATCCCAGCACTTAGAGTGGAAACTTGCTCTGTTTGTCAGTTCTACTTGGAAAAACCCAGCACCACGCTTTCCATGCAGCCCATGAGTGGTACCTTGCTCAGTACCGCTGTATCCTGTTTTCAAGAAGTGGTTCCACCACCTATGGTCTTTGGTCCAAAATCATTTCTCATCTAAACCGCTCTGTCATAAGAGAAGAAAAGTGGTACCCTGGGTAAAATGGGAAAAGGAGAATTTTCTCGAGGCTTCTAGATCATGAGCCTGATGTCCTCCCTTATCCCTATCCTTGTGGGTTAGTTTGAGCTTGAGATCCCCCATGGTAGGATCTTAGAGCCACCTCACCCACAATTCTCTCAACTATCCCTATCCATTGAGCCTTATAAATACAAGCTCATGTCCATAGTTGACGGGGAGAACTATAGAGGTATCGTTATGCTGTTGGATTGACTACCTAGTCCAATTCATTGGAGATCATAGAGAGAAAAGTTGTAGCTTATGGGGATGAAGTGTTTTCCTTGTGGAGGGGTTTTTCAACACTAAGGAAATGGTTGTAAGCTTCTCCATACATTCTTAATGCAAAGCTTATTTCCGTCCCACATTACTATTGTTTTGATTTCGCATGTACATGTTGTTAGATTCCTTAGTCACTAACATGGTTAAGTAGATTATTTTCTGGTAGCTTTCATTTGTTTGCATGTTTGATCTATTTCCAGGTACACATGTTCATAATCAAAGAGGTCTTCCAGGTGTCTATGGCATCCAGGGAAGGTATTCATCCTTTGTCTTTCACTCATTTGTTCTGGATCTGAACCATTCAGACCAGAGGAACAACTTCTATCCGTAGAAGGTGCAATATTTTGGATTACAAATCTGGTGACTCTGTTGGGGAATAGTGCAAATCTCAGTTGATCTGATCTTCCTCAGTTCTTGAACTCATGTCCGAATACAGGCTCCATCTCCAACTCTCTTCAGTCAGATCTTCCATCTAACTCAGTGAATTTTTGTTTGAAACTTTTAGATCTACTCAGATATAAATTATTTCAACTTTTTATGCTCGTTTTTACTATCAATCCATCAATTTTTTCCTTGATCTTATCAATTTCTGACTTGATCTTTCTTTCTCCTTTTGTGTTTTGGATCTATTCAGGGAACCGCACATGTGTTGTTGGCAAGAAGTAGTGCCACCACTTAAAATCGGTTAGCCATACGCGATGCCACCATCTGAGTCCTATTATATAGAAGTGGTGCTTGTCCATAATCACTCTGTCAAGACCCCTCCAGCGCGGTGCTAGGTAGACCTTGTTCTAAGACTGGTTTTTTCTCATTTTTTGCAAAAATTTGAGTTTGTTTGCTTTTATCCCTACACCGTCAGGCTTGTGTGTTAGAGTCTGAATGCTCATGGTTTGAAATTATGTCATAAAAGATTCGTTTGATTGAAGAATTTGAAAGCTAGACTAGGCTTGTTGATTATTCATTTTCTTCCGTGATTTGTGGTTGTCATTGTGAAAGGAATTCTTTTTCAAAATCTTAGGCTGTAGTGAGCTCTCTTTTCATTTATGTTATAAAGAATGAAAGAAAAACCATTTGATTAGCATCTTGATTTCATTTTTTGTTTCCATAGAGGACTTATTTTTGCTTGTTAAAAAGAAAATTTTTGACTGAGATTAGGCCATTATCATTATTGAGCATAAGACATTGGATCTCTGATTAGCCTCACAAGCTTTCAGGTTCTCTGTGTTCTTGTATTTCTTTTGCATTAGTACTATCTCATCAAAATTAAAAAATTGTGTAGTTTTAAGTTAGATCTATATATGTTTTAAGAAAAATAAAAAAAATAGAGTGGATATGCATGTAGTGTGCTTCTTGTTTTTCTTTTAGGAAAAGAGACTCTTCCCCTTTTGATTGCTTTCAGAAAAGGAAAATGAGTTTGGAAAGTGTTTCCTGTCTTTGATTTTGATTTGTTCAAGATAGTTGTTTGGGAATTTGTCTTTAAAATGAAAGAAAATACTCTCTTTCCCTCCCGTAGCTAGGCATACCACGAACGGTAAAGTGAAATATTTGCATATGCATACTGCATGGTTTTACTTTTTCTGTCAAAATTCCATGCATTGACCTAACCATCCACTTTAAAATTAATGGTAGTTATAGGTTAAAATTTACATAGCAATTTGAGTGACAGGTTATAGACGTGTTCGGGCATTGTTAAGCATAGGAGTTGTTGTTACTCGTCTGCATTACATCCTGGGAGTCACGCGGTTCTTCCACTGTCCTGTCGGTATATCAAATGGCATTTCACATACCCTTGAGGTATATAGAAAGGTACTTCACATAATCGATTGTATATTAGAAGGCCCCTTGTGAACGATTATGCATTAGACAACACTACTACTGATTTGAGCTCCCATGTACCTTGCGTATATCGGGAGACCCCACTAGAATACCTTATCCATTTGAGAAAATCCCTTTGGTTGTCTTGCTTGGAGCCATACACCAAAAACAACATTCGGGGAGATTACTACTCATGTAACCTTGAGGTATATCATGAGTGGCACATTTTTAGACAATCCTAGTGAGAGACCTAACTATTTGAACTCCTCCTGTCATTTAAGTTTGCTTGTTTGACCTATAGCTTGAGTAGGGAAATTTTTGGTGTTTTTTCTAGCTTTTGAGACCCTAGGTTAGATAGGAGCTGTACAAACTGGATGAGCTAAGACAGTCCAGAAGAGTATGGGGTTTGCCACTTGATTTTATTCCTATTTTAGGAGAAAATCCTATGGAAGCTATCGAACAAGGAGCTGCTACCAACTCCCAAGTGGGAGAGAATGTGGTTGCAGAAAGTGGAGGAACATATCCTTCACACTTACCTCCCTTGGTCCAACAACCTTCTTAGGTTAATACTTCATTCCATTCTCCCACAAAAGGTCATGTTGATGATACTACCTGTCTGAATTATGGTCCCAATGCTCCATTTTGGGATACCTCTATAGGACAAGCCATTCCCTCATTTGGCACCTGTTTAAACCTTTTTGAAGAGGTTTCACCAGATGAAGAAGAACGTAGAAAATACTAGGAAGCCATTCTCCATGCATAGAATATCAAAAAGAAAATATATGACATATTTAGCACACAACCATCACACCACCATCACGTTTTGTAGCTGTTCTTGTGGGATATCGTTCACTTGCCGATTCTATGAGACCCATTGAACCGATTCTAGATTTCACAGTGACTCCACAGGTCAAACTTCCAACCCCATTGCCTCCCATATTATGTCTTTTCCCAATCCTCCTAGGTCTTCCACACCTTGGGATCAACATTCAATTCCTATTTCATCATTACCTTCTAGTGTCGGGGGGAAACCCCCGACACGACCTATGTTATATGGTACTGAAATTGTACCTAGTCAAGGATATAACTCTAGTATAGATCAATCTATAGTTGATTTCCCTCCTACCCACACAAATGTGGTTAACCCCCCATCCAGTTCAACTCATCCCTTGGGGGTACAAACTGTAACCAATCAAACCTCTTGGGGTTATGGTTACACAGCAAATCAAGTACATGTAGGAATCATTAGTTATCCACCCAATCCTACAGGAATGCCTTATGCTGGAATTCCATATCCTAGTAATACTTTCACGCCATGGGGGAAACCTAACTGGTCCTACATGCCAGCTATGGGGGGGATACCTATACATACTGCGGGAGGTGTCGAAGGACTGCCTTATGGAGGTCCTCCCCCTGTGGGGCCTAATGGTCTTGAAAGGCCTGCTGGTTTTCCTCCTTATGGTCATAATGGTTTTGGTGGTCCTAGGGGGCCTGGTGGCTTCCCTCCTAATGGCCCCGAAGGGTCTGGTGGCCCTCCTCTTAGTGGTTCCAGAGGCTCCATATTTTTACCTTGTAGACGTCTCATAGGGTTTGGTGGTCCACCTCCTAGTGGTCTTGGTGGTCCCAATGGTCTTGGTGGTCTCAGAGGCCCTGGTGGTCCTCCTCCCAGAGGCCTTGGAGGTCCTAATGGTCTAAATCCTAGAAATCAACCCCTTGTGCATGGATCTTCCTGTAGGTATTCATCACAACAACCTATCTATCAGTCTACTTACGGTCCTACTAGTACTTATATGCCATATTAATATTACCAGTATGTGCAACCTAATCGTCAGTTACCTTTCCTAGAAAATTTGGACTTGCCTGATTTGTCTAGGTTGATTAATGACCCCATTAGACATAACCCCTCATGGCCTCCCATTCTGGTAAAGTTACCATCGAACACTCCAAATTTCGATGGGAAGTAGGGAGACGATCCAAAAAATCATGTCATGATATTCCATCTGTGGTGTTATTCAAACTCCCTTATGGATGATTGAGTTTGTTTAAGACTCTTTCAATGAAATTTGACTGGTACATCCACAAAATGGTACATTGACCTTTCGCAACATTCATTTGTGGATTTTGGCTCATTGGAAACTATATTTCTTACACACTTTCAGCTTCCTATCCGTTATGAAATCGGTACTGATCTCTTAACTTCTCTGCAAAAGAACACCTCCACCCACTTATCCGATCATATCCATGATTGGAGAAGGCGGAGAATACTTATTAAGGCTCCTATTCTGAATGAGTTATTAGCCGATTGGTTTACTAAATATTTGTTGCCTCCGATTTCCTGAGATGTGGCTATTGGAGGTGTCGTTACTGAAGAGCAAGCCATTAGTCGAGCACAATATCTAGACTTGGTCTATTCCTAGTCCAGAACTTTGTATGAATTGATTCCTCAAGCTCCTTACCCAAGCACCGATCCCGCAAAGCCACCAGTAGAAGTCCCTATTGATGGGATTGTTGGTTCAATCCAGTCCTCATCAGCAGCAAAACTTGCCAATCAACCCTAGACTTCCATGCCTACTCCTTCAACTCCCAAGGTTTCCATCGAGGTCAATTATATTCATAGTATTCAAACACCCGACAACAATAAAAAGAAAGGTAAAGCTAAAAATAAAAAACTTGGAAACCAACAGGAGAATCCAAAACCAACCACCAATGATAATGATAAAGGGAAAATAAAATCAAAATATCCATGTCTGCTATGTGGAGGTGACCATTTCAAAAAAGAATGTCCCCATTGGGATGAAATCACCCAATTTTTGAAAACAAATCCCGCACCCACAGTTCTCATGGATCCTTTTCCCTCTCAACAACAACTGATAGACCACATGTCTAATCAGGGAAACTCTAGCTCTTTAGAGGAAATTCGCATGATGTCCTCATATACTATTAGTTTGAAAACTCGAAGTCAAAATTACGACAAACCCGTAGACAAGAAAGAAGATAGTTCTTCTTCAGGAAAAGCTCCCTCTACTGGTTCTCCCGACTCCTCGTCTACTGTCCCCCTAACCATCGAGAAGCCTACTCTTGACATGGTTTTGCGTCCACCCAAGAGTACTCTTAGGAAGGTTGTTTTTAACCCTAATGCTTGAGCTGCTCAATTTCTTAATGTAGTTGAAGATCTCGCTAAGGCACCATGTGCAGTGTCTACCTTAGAAGTGCTCCAAAGTTGTCCTACACAACGCAAAAACCTGTTAACTACGTTAGGAGATTTAGACCCGGAAAATACTAATTTGATTCATTTCAATGTCGAGAACTATAAGTCTAGGCTACCTCACAAAATTTCTTTCCAAATCATCATGAAAGTAGTTGAAAAGAAGGTCTTTATAACTGTCTTAGATGAAAGAGCTTCAACTTCAATTTTGTCCCTGTCTTGTTGGAAAGCTATCGGATCTCCCGAGCTTGTAACATCACCTATGACTCTAAAATCCTTTGATGGATGAGGTTTCCAGCCCCATGGTATCATATCATCCCTTGTAGTCAATATTGGGGGCAAAACTATTTCTATTCAAGTAGAAGTAGTAGACGCCCCATTAGATTGCAACCTTCTTCTAGGAAGAAATTTGTTTTACGCCATGATTGCTGTCGCTTCAACGGTATTTTTCACTGTCCAATTTCCACATCTAGGGAGAATTGTCACTATTGACCAACTCAATTTCTATATGACAGATGTTACTACCTCTATGGCTAATAACATCCCTATGTTAGGCCAGTCCCCTCCTCCTTACCAGTCGATTGGGGTAGGCATGTTGAAGGATTCATCTCTTATGAATATTTTTCTGTCCACTCCTCCTTACATAGACACAATTATAGTAAATATGATTGCATCATTTGATCATGATCCAAAGGGAAAACAAATTGTTGAGTACACCTCATTGAGTCCGCATGAAGAAATGTACAACATCATTCAAACCCTTTCCGATGATCACACTGATGAACTTCATCTGGTGGCTTCGGACCCTTACCACCTGCCCTACTAGTTAGAACCATCTCTTCCTATTCTAGATTATCTCTCTAAGACATTTCCTTTCGATGAATCCATAATGGAGATCATGAATACGAATGAGCCTATCTGGGAGGATCACCATCATAGATCCTTGTTCCTCCCCAACACCAGTTCGGTAGACCATGAATTTGCATCCCTGTTTTCCACTGATATTGTCAACACTCCTCAAAGTCCTATATTGTTGCAAGACACAGATTCTAGAGGAAACCTGTGCAACATTACTCAAACAAATCCGATTGACATATCAGCCAAGCCTAGTACCATTGAGCATGTTCATGTTGGGCAGAACTGCTCGGCAGAAGAATCTGAAGCCTACAAGGCACTTTTCACAGAATTCCATGATATTTTTGCCTGGTCTTATGAAGAAATGTCAAGGATAGACCCATCCATTGTGGTCCATAAAATTAAAACCTATCCCACTACTAAACCTGTGGGGAAAAAACTAAGGCAATTCCATCCACGAAAGGCCGCTGCTATTAAAGCTGAAGTAGAGAAACTTCTCAAAGCTAGGTTTATTTATCCCGTACCCATGACGGAATGGGTATCGAACGTTTTCCCTGTCAATAAAAAGCAGGGCACCATTAGATTCTGTATTGATTTTAGAGACTTGAATAAAGCTTGTCCCAAGGACAACTTTCCTACTCCACATATCAATCAGATTATCGACAACTGTGCCAAAAGTGTCATCTTCTCATTTATGGATGGATTTTTTCGCTATAATCAGATTTGGATTTTACCCATCGATCAGCACAAGACGACATTCATTTTCCCATGGTGAACCTTTGCATATAGGAAGTTACCATTTGGTTTAAAAAATGTTGGAGCCAGTTTCTAGCGTGTTATGTCCTATGTGTTTCACGATATAAAACATATTGTTGAACCATACCTTGATGATCTCCCTACTCATTCACAGCGACATGAGGACCACCCTTGTCATCTTAGAGATATTTTCCTAAGATGTCGTCATTATAATATACGGCTCAATCTGCATAAATGTGTTATCTGCATTGAGATGGGATGCCTGCTAGGTTTTGTGGTCTCTAAGGATGGAATCTAGATAGATCCATTGAAAATTTCCGCCATTTTAGTTCTACCAGCCCCAACCAATATTCTCAAACTCCAAAGTTTGCAAGGGAAGAAAAAATTTCTCCATCGTTTCGTGTTCAATTTTGCAGAGAAAACACGCGGTTATATGCGTCTCCTTAAGAAGGACGCTTCATTCTATTGGGATGACCAAGCCCAATGAGCCTTTGATAATCTTAAACATGCTCTGACTCATTCACCCATGATACACCCCCAGATTATTCAAAGTACTTTCTCTTATATATTTCTTCCTCCACTAGTAACATCATTATGGTATTGGTGTAGGAAAATCCCGACGGTCAGGAGCACGTGATTTACTACGCTAGTAAGAATATTATAGATTCTGAAACCTGATATTCATGCATGGAGAAATTAGCATTGGCCACGGTCATTGCTGTTCAAAAATTTCATCACTACATTTTGCTCCACACAACCACTGTATTAGCAAACCAGAACCCTATGTATTACATCCTGACTCGTCAGGTGCTCGAGGGCAAGTACTCCCGATGGATAGTCATACTATAGGAGTTTGATCTGGAATTTTCCAAAGCCACATCAAAGAAATCCTTGGTTTTTTCCAAGCTCATGTGTGATGTTCCTGGTGCTTCGATGGAATCTGAGCCCAGTGATTCATTTTCGGATGAATTCTGTTCCTGATAAGCACTACTGACCCATGGTATGGATATTTGCTAAAAATCATTTATCTCCAAACACAAAGATTTTAGCCAAATATATCCTAAGGAGATTGCCACCATATCCATCACCACGCAAAATACTATCTCATCTTGAATGACACCTTGTATAGACGTGGGATTGATTCTGTTCTTCGGCGATGTCTCACCCATGAGGAAGCTGAACAATTACTGAATGATTGCCACTCTAGAGAATGCGACGGTCATTTATCTAGGATGGCTACAACTCATAAAATCCTTCGTGCTGGATATTTCTGGCCTTTAGTCTTTAAAGACTGTCATGAGGCTATCAAGAAATGCCCACCTTGCCAACATTTTTATCTGAAAAAGCTCACTCATCTTGCTCCGCTACACCCTGTTATTGCTGTTGGACCATTTTCCAAATGGGGGATTGATTATATGCATTGTAATCCTACCTTAGCTGGGGGGCATGGTTACATCATCATAGCTGTTGACTATTTTACAAAGTGGGATGAGGCCATGCCAACATATGCAAAAGATGGTAAGAATGTTTCTCTCTTCCTATTCAATCATGTGATAGCTAGATTCGGAGTCCCGTAGTCCATAGTTACGGATCACGGATCAAATTTCCATAATAAAATGATGGAAGAGATAAGTTCCAAGCTAGGTTTTCGCCATGAAAACTCTATGCCTTATTATCTGCTAGCTAATGGTCAGGTAGAGGCCATTAATAAAGTTTTGAAAATGATGCTTCATCGGATGTTGGAGACCATAAATCCAACTGGCACCATATCCTTTTCTCCACTTTTTGGGCTTACAGGACTTCAGTGAAAACAACTACTGGTTTCACACCTTTCTAGCTTGTCTATGGACTTGAAGCTGTCTTACCGATTCAATGTTAGATTCCATCCTTGAAACTTGCCGTCGAACTTCTCCCAGACACTTTCGTAGAGGAAGAGATATTTTTATACGTGAACAACCTTGAGGAAACTAGGAGAGATGCTTCCTTTGCTAATGAGGCACACAAGAAACACGTCAAGGTGTAGTATGATAAATCTGTCCAACCTCATGCCTTTAACAAGGGTGACCTATTTTTGACTTATGATTAGATATATGACAAACTAGGGAAGGGAAAGTTTGAATCCATGTGGTACGGTCCTTTTGTCATTTCTAAAGTTTTAGAGAAGGGGCCTATAAGCTTGTAGACTACGATGGAATCCCTTTAGGGTAGCCCCACAATGGGTTGTACCTGAGGAGGTACTATGCCTAGATATCTCTTGGATAGTATCTTGTATATATGTATATTGCTTAACTTTCAGTGTGCTTAAGTATTTCAATATGGTTTTGAGTTTAAGTGTTTGTATTTGTTTATACCATGTTTTGGTTGTGTAGAGCAGATGGCTTTCTACGGCTTCGCTGATGGTGCTTGCCGCCACACCTTGAATCTTGCCTCAGCTGCTTGGGTTCTATATTCCCTAGCTGATGATTTGGTCAGTTTAGGAGCGGTTTGTATTGGTCCTGATACCAACAAAATCGTCGAGTATCAAGTAGTCATAGGTCTTCTGATTGAAGCTTCCTCCCAGGATGTTCACAATTTGGTAGTCTTGATGGAGTTAGAACTAGTGGTTTGTCTTCTAAACCATGCTTATAACATTAGGAATCCAGTGCTTCTCCGTCTCTTCTAGAGGGTACACTTGTTAGAAAGGTCATTTGAAACTATCACCTATAGGGATATCCCTAGGGAACATAATGTAATTGCTGACTCATTAGCTAATTACATCCTAGATTGGCATATTTCCCATTCATGACATGAAAATCAAACTTGGAGCATTGTAAATAAACTATTAAAGACACATAAAACTCATGTAAAATACATTCGCCATTTGAGACATATAAACACCAGGTAAAAGTATGTATATATATATATATATATATATGAATATGTTTTACAAAAAATAGGTCACAAGACCTCATCTGAAGCATGTAGGCTTTCAGGTAAAAATCACTATACAAAATCCTAAGCTATCAGCTTTTAGTGGATACATCATGCACACATCGTCTAATGATGCTCATGGTAACACGTCACTACCCAGGCTACTCTACGTAGCAGTCTACTAAAGCGACCCAGTACTCCCGTTGTAGGACTGTGATACCTCAGAGGGAGGTCATCAATGGAAGCATCATGGATGTTTAGGGTCAACCTCTCCAGGTTTTCCTCTAACTCCCCAGTCACATCATCACCCTATGGTACAAAATGGGCTTCGGCTCATCTATCCAATGGGGAAGCTCGCCTAGGTCGTGCTGCTTTGACGTTTGCATGAAAATATTCAAGTCTCGTTACTTAACATAAAAAATAAAAAACATAAAAACACTATTTCCATTTTAGAGTCTTTTGCTTCTTACCGATGTTACCCCACTGTCCACCAGGTGGGAGTGGTAGGTCAGGGTCAGCACTGAAGTCAATGCCTGCATATGCATAATCCTCCACCATGAGGATCTGATCTCTCAACCATCGAAAGAACGAGTCATTGAAATTTACCTCCCCCCTACCTGCTCTAGTACAGGCCATAATCTGGACCCACCTCTGCAGGTGAGGGGCCCGTGCTCTCAGCTCTGTAAAGACCACCTTGAGTCTCATCTGTGGAACCTACTCAAAGAAGAAGCAAGCTAGAATGGAACCGAAACCAAATTTCTTCAGTTCCCCTTGCCGACACTTGGTCATATGATCCTTGAAGATCGGAAACAGGGCTTCCGCCCAGTTAAAGAGTGTAGGCTCCATGGACTCTATGGCACATAGCATATGTGCTCTAGATTCCTGGTGTACTCCTTGGCTTCCCACCACAGAGGTCCATCCATCACTACTTTTATGGGGATTTTCTTCTCCGATGTCCTTGTCCCAGGAATACAGTGACGGTCTATCAACTCCTGTGTAGTGATATCCCCTCCATGGGAACCAGTCAGCGAGATGGGATCACCCCATATCAAAAGTCCAGTTAGGAAGTAGATGTCCTCTACCCCAATGATCAAAATGTGAGCACCAACTGTGAAATATTGTTGCTTCGGATTTCACATCCGAAGTATAAGCTCTAGCAATTGCTCGTGCGGTACCATATTCAGTGTGCAATTTTTTTTAAAAGTCCACAGTCTCTCAATGCGGCTATGCAACCCACATTTTTCTTGGTGAAGGAATCATCATTATCATGTTGTCTCTCTTTCCATATGACCATTTTTTATCATCAAGAACCTGTAAAAAACAATCACAATACTTGTTAAAATCATTCTTAATCATCCAAATCAATTGAAATGAGATAGTTTTTCTTGTGTGACTATTTTTATTTCTCCACGGCTGGCACCACTTGTGCCCCGTTGAGGACAAGCAGTGGCATCACCTGTTCGCTATGTTTTTGGCGTGGTTCTAGCGAGGTACCGCTTATCCCACAAGGGATAAGAGTGGTGCCCACTCCCATGATTTTAGGGCTTTCCATACAAGCCCAAAACACCATTAAAAAACAAAACTGAAGACATAAGATGAAAGAGTAGGGTCCAGGATATTACCTAGAATTGACGGTGCTCGAATCTGACAGTGGAAGCTCCCGATATCAGCAACTAAAAATCTAGCCTAAAAAATGCTCCAAATGCTCTCCAATATAGGTAAATAGTAAAATGTTTTGATTTTTCACTATTTACATGATGTTTATACACATTTTTGGGTTTGACATGCTATTGTTTTTTTTTAGAATCATTTTCTATCAGTCGTAACCCTTTAATGTCAGTTATTGGCGCATTTAACACTTGTGTTTGAGTCGTTGCAGGATAGAAGAACAGTAGCAGTAAATTTTTGGGAGTTCATTTTTTACTTTTTCGTACTACCATAAAACGGAAAAAGTATTTGAGCGTTTGTTGTGACACTTTGGTCACACTCTTGAAACTTAGTATCAAAGGTTCGAGTACATTTCTGATTCTTTTCAAAATTGTAAAATATATCATTGTGAAAAGAGACCTAATGGAGTCTTCTTTAAACTCTTTTCGGGCTCCTTAAATACGAAAAGATTGTCGAGTGATCTTGTCTTCTTCATGCTCATTAAAGCATTTGAAGTGTCATCTCTCCGATGGTAGGTTATCTCTTTTTCGGTTCAGATAGACTATTTATGAAAAAGGAACACTCCAGCCAATCATGACTGGAATATTTCTCTAAGGTATTATTTTATACTTTTTTGGGCCTTAGGGACTAAATCATATGAAAAAGGACCCTTTGGAGTCTTCTTTCGTGGTCGTTCAGACTCTCTAAACATGAACAATACCGAGTTTTCTTTCATTGGACTCATTAAATTAAAACATTGAGAGACCTTTTTTGGGGAACAAACCCCTCCTTTCTTAGGTTCGTAAAACATATGAGTTTGGACTTGTCTTCAGATGAACTATACTGAGTGTTTGTTACCCTCTTTGAACTCGTAAAACCTAAAATATGCGCTCATCAATCATGATGGGGGAAATGGGAAGGGAATCATTTTGAAAATAATGGTAGTAGTTTTTCGTTACCTTTGAACATGGCACTTGTCTGCATATCATTTCAATCAATTGGGTATTCAGCTGATCTCCGTGACAATCCAATTTCATGAGTCATGCCACTCCTTTGAGTCTCTCAAAAGAATGTATTGTCCACTATCGCACTGTGTGTTTGTCTGGTTTAGTCATGCTACCAAGTCTTTTGTTGTGCCACCCGATGTTTAAAGGGAAGTTGAAGAAGTTTTCCTCTGCAGTCAAAAATAGTCTCTATGTTAGTATTTTTGAGTCAGTCTTGTGGTTACTACATTCACATCATTCTAGAACTATGTTCAGAGTTTCATGTCATCAATGTGGGACTCATCATGGCCCTCCTTTGATGAGACTACTCCCGTCAATGTCTGCTCATCATCTGGGAAATAGTCTTAGAAACAAAACTTAGTACCTTGAGATATGTATGCCTTAATGACAGATTCTCTCGCTCTTGACATAGGTTCACATCATTGACCTTTGATCGATAGAATCGACTAGGTGTTCACCATTAGGATATCTATGCACGATTAGTAGATTGTACTAGGGTACCTTGGAAATCATTGACATCATTGGTGATCTCCCTCGCACTTGTTAACGGTTCACATTATTGGCTGGTAATCAAGTGGTTTCTACCATGTTCGACTTCAGATCATTGTAATCACATGAATAGAATTGTACTTTGTGGAAGATGAGACGAAGACCCTGGGTATTTGTTTAGCGCTCATTGCTTTCCCCAGGTTGCGATGGAGTTTTGTATATCTAGCATGGATCCACATTTGTATGGTCGTGGCTATGCTCAAATTTGTGTCTGTATGACATAGATCTATGTTGTATGTCCAGTATCTATGTCCAAGTTTGAGTCCTCTATCACATGGATCTATGCTGTATTCTAATAGCCATGTTTGTTTATTCCTCTCATGGATTTGCCTTCTATCGGTCCGCAGCCATGAGTTGGTTACTTATGTCTATGAGTCAAATATATTGTTGTACTATAGATGCCTACTGGAGTATATTCTCTAACCAAGCTAACATTTTCACCTCGAAGTGACAACTTGTTCTCTCAAAGCTCTCGCTTATCATATCCCTCTAAGTCTCATGCTTTGGGGGGCATTCTATTATACCCAAATCCTGTCACCACCATGTGATAAGACCCTTAACTTCCATGTTTTCCCTTAATCCCAACACTTAGAGTGGAAACTTGATTTGTTTGTCAGTTCTAATAGGAAAAACCCAACACCGCGCTTTCCTTGTGGCCCATGAGTGGTACCTTTCTCAGTACCGCCTGTATCCTATTTTCAAGAAGTGGTGCCACTTCCTATGGTCTTTGGTCCAAAAGCATTTCTCATCTAAACCGCTATGTCATAAGAGAAGAAAAGCGATACCCAGGGTAAAATGGGAAAAAGAGAAGTTTCTCGAGGCTTCTAGATCATGAGCCTCGTGTCCTCCATTATCCCTATCATTGTGGGTTATTTTGAGCTTGATATCCCCCATGGTAGGATTTTAGAGCCACCTCACCCACAATGATCTCAACTATCCCTATCCATTGAGACTTACAAATACAATCTCATGTCCATAGTTGAGGGGGAGAACTATAGAGGTATCGTTATGCTGTTGGATTGACTACCTAGTCCAAGTCATTGGAGAGCATAAAGAGCAAAGTTGGAGCTTATGGGGATGAAGTGTTTGTCTTGTGGAGGGGTTTGTTGATGCTAAGGAAATGGTTGTAAGCTTCTCCATACATTCTTAATGCAAAGTTGATTTCTATCCCACATTACTGTTGTTTTGATTTCACATGTACATGTTGTTAGATTCCTTAGTCACTAACATGGATAAGTAGATGATTTTTTGGTAGCTTTGATGTGTTTGCATGTTTGATCTGTTTGCAGGTACACAGGTTCACAATCGAAGTGGTATTCCAGGTGCCTACGACATCCAAGGAAGGTCTTCATCCTTTGTTGTTCACTTATTTGTTCTGGATCTGAACCATTCAGACCATAGGAACAACTTCTGTCCACATAAGGTGCAATATTCCTGATTACAATGAAGAAGCGATTTCAGATGATCAAAACAAGGAAGTAAATTGAGCTTATGAAAGTTTCATCAAACAATGGTTTCAAGTAAGTACTAGATTAGTTCAAAGTTTTTATTTTTATTTCAATAAATTACATTTTTCTACATCAGTTAACTTTGCATATTTTTGTACATGATAGATTTCATTTTGCAAATTAAAATATCAATTTTTGTCTACTTTTGTTACAAGAATGGTTACATTGGCAATTTCATAACACTTAAACGATTGTAAATTCCATTTAGAATAGAGTAGATAGGTTTTAGTTTTCATTTCTAGGATGCTTTAGAAAATATTTTCACAAATGAAAAACAAATTTAACTTGTTTTCTTCTGATTTCCTTTTGTTCTAGAAAACTTTCATTTTTAGTTTTTCTAAGGATTCAAAATTTTAATTTGTGTAAAAAAAAATTAGGTTTTCTAAAAAATGGAATAAATTGTGAAAAAACAAATTTAATTTACATTGATGAATATTCTAGTTTTCTAGGAAGGAAATAAACTAAAATTTGTTTGTATTTAAATTTAGATTGCATAGGAATTTTTTTATTTAATGTAAATAAAAAATACAAAACAAAACAAAAATATACAAAAAAGAAACACAAAAATTTAAAAATCCTAGATGCTTGTGCATTTGGTTTTCCATGCTAAACCTGCAAATTGTAACATGCAAAACAATAAAGTCATTAAAGTATGAAGTTGTGGATTAGTATGTACAGTTAAAAAAATACCCATATATTCATATTCAGATGATCTCTTTGGTAAGAGTAGCTCTGATATTGCGTCCACTATTTCATTTATTGAATGCGTATTACGATGAAATCTAGCAGATACAATTCATCGCTCATCTGACCTATCCAAGGATAGTTTAGTTCCTTAGATTGCAAGTACAATCGTCTCCTATATGGAACCACATATACAATAACATGTTGAATTTCTGGTACAACACTACTGTATTCTTCATTGGCGTTATACCTGGATAGACATTAAAGATTTCCATACTGGCGCTCCTCAAAATAGGAATGCTATTCTGACGAGATTATTAATTCGAATCCAAAGTTGAGAAAAATGGTCAGCAATCCAAACAAGAGCCATCATTACGTCGAACTGCACCTCCATTATCTTCATACCAATTACTCCTAAGAAGGAGGTCATGATGTTTAAACATAGATAGCATTGGAGGCATATAGATGAGACTCAAACTAAATACGAGAATATGGGAGTGGATCCACCTCCCTGAAGATCAGTCATAATAGTTTGGTAGATTGATCGGCATGATATTCTCCGGAGATATTTGTGAGTGCACTTAGAATGCGACATGATTTATTCATCCACTATGCAACTGTTGAATGTTTCTATATTTTGAATTTTTATGGATGATGCGATGCGTATCTGACTGACCCTTTCAGATGGTTTCAACCACTAAATCCTTATGATGTGCCTAATATCCATGCCACCGTTATTTAGTCAGAAACTATATGGTTGCAATCTTCCAGGAATCTGAATAGAAACTTCATAGGTTAGGTGTGATTTCTTTTGGACATATTCTCAATGAATTTGTGATCGACTTTAGTTGTTACCAATCGATGGACATCTTCTCCATTAATATCCCAATGAATCTGCTTGAAATATCGGTATATTCTACATTGATTTTTTCTTTTTTGGTGTTGATTTATGGATTGATGTGATGCTTGAACCGGTATAGAACCACTAATATGCCCAGTTTGAATCCACTGATCTAGGTGTCTATTGATAAGACTTACTCATTCCATAGTCGACACCTTTTAGGAGCAGATTAAATTTCATTTCGGATATCTCACTCCCAAACAAACCATATTTGCAATCCTTCCTACCAAACTTGAATCACATTCAGTATGAGCAATAGAGACATTATTTTGTTGCACTCTTACTCATTTTTACACATCAATTTTCCAACGCTGCCATGTGTGTCGAAGGCTCCTACCTAAAAGTAATTTCTAAAGGATGCATCATACAGAATGCAAGCAACTTGTCTCTCTCTGTAAAACACAAACATTTATCTTTATTATCACTTCTGGTTATGGTATACTAAATATATTATTGTGGTTCTAAGAACCACGACAAAACTCACCGATGTCGAGTCACCTATCCCAATCATTCTCTGATATGCAATCAAAGTGAAAATATTTAAATCTACGCGGGTCGGAACCTCTTGCCATGTTGATTGATTTGTCGATGAATAACTCTGATTAATGACATATATTTCTTGTCTAGGATTTAGTTCACCTTGAAAGAAACCTTCGAAGATAACGTCACTACCAAAATCCAGAAAATCAAATATCTAAGAGGGAGTCAAAGAGGAAAAGAGAAAAATCAATGCAAACAATTATCAAAGTGTTGACATATTTAATAGAGCTCTGGAAGGATGGACATGGGTTGAAAGGATGAATTGTAGCACCGAGATCCAAGTTTCCAAGGAGTCCCGAATTTCATTTTCATTTTTCGATCATGGATATGTTTCTTTTTTTCCATCATCATTTTCCACCTTTTCCTATAGTGTTATACCAAAATCCTATCACCATCATGTGATAAGACATTTGACATACCTACTTGCCATGAATCCCAACTTCTAGAGTGGAAACTAAATGTTTTTTCATCAATCTTCATACAAATTCCTAGCACCGCACATGCCCCTTTATCCAGAAGTGGTACCCTTGTTTGTACCTCCCATCATTTTTTACCCATAAGCGGTGCCACCGATTATTGTCCTTGGTCCATAAGAGGTTATTACCAGAACCGCTCTGTCTTAGAAGGAGAAACGAGGTACCCTGGGTAAAAAGGAAAAAAGAGAAGTTTCTCGAGGCTTCTAGATGATAAGCCATGTCCTGCCTTATCCCTACTATTGTGGGTTGGTTGAGCTCGAGATCCCTCATCCTAGGATCTTAGAGGCCACCTCACCCGCTAATTTCTCAACCATCTCTATCCATTAAAGCCTTATAAATAAGAGCTCATAGCCATGGTTGAGGAGAGAACACTTGAGGTATTGTTATGTTGTTGGATTGACCATTGGCCCAAGATCATTTGGAGAGAGCATAGAGAGCTAGAGTCAGAGCTTTTGGGGATGAGAAGGTCTAGTTTCATGGAGATGCATGTCAACACTAAGGCTTGGTTGTAAACATCTTCATATTATTTAATTCAAGTTTATTTCTATCCCACATATGTTGTTGTTGTTGTGATTTCACATATATGTTTCTAGATTCCTTAGTCATTAGCATAGATTAGTAGATCGTATTCTAGTTGCTTTGATCTGTTTCGTGTTGAGCTTGATTGCAGGTACATAGGTGGACTATCAAAGCCTTGTATTCCAGATATCTACAGCATGTAGGGAGAGTCTTCAACCTCTGTCCTCTATTTGTTCTGGATTTGAACCATTCAAGCCAGTGGAACACCTTGTTGTCCACAGCAGGTGAAATATTCCAGCTAACAAATCTGGCGACTCTACTGGGGAGTTTAGTGTATCAGTTGTTCTGATCTTCCTTAGTCTAAAACTCTGATCTGAATCTAGGCTCCGTTTTCTTCAAATCTTTTTAGTCAGATCTACTTTCTGAATTGCATTGTTTGGGTTTGAAATTTCCATATCTATTTAGATCTAATTCATTCCGGTCTTTTATGCTCTATTTCCATACTCAATTCAATAGTATTTGCCTTGATCTAGTCTTTTCTGACTTGATCCATCGTCTTTTTGTTTTGTTCATCTACAGGGAACCGCGCCTATGCTATGTATGAGGAGCGGTGCCACCGCCTGAACAAAGTGGAAAATAAGCAGTGCCACCGCTTGTAACCCATTTGCAAGGAGCAGTGTTGTCTTCGAAACTCTCTGTCAACACCTACGAAGCACGGTGCCAGGTAGGCATCATTCCAAAACATTTTTTCCTCATTTTTCTTTGAAAAAATTTGGATTTTGATTGCTTTCAGTTATGTTATCAGGCTTGTGTTACTGAATCTTATGTGTGTGGCTTGCTCATTTGATGGTTTAAGATTGATTTGAGTGGAATTTCAAAAGTTTGTTTAAATCTTTTTTATTGTTCATCCGCTTCTATGCTTGTTGGTTGTGCTTTAAGAAGGATTTCTTGTTTTCTGAAAAGTGTAGGGTGCTCATTGAAATCTCTTTTCATTGCATATACTAAAAGAAGAACACTATATTAGCTTCTAGGTTTCATTTCTTACCTGCATAGTAAACTTATTTTTCCTTCCTTCAAAACAGAAAAGTTTTGAATGAGACTAGGACATCATCATTGAGCGTTGGATTTTGGTTTTTCTGATTGGCTTTCCAAAGCTTTCAGAACCTTTATGATCTTTTGTCTCTCATGCATTTAGGACTATCTCGATCAAAATATATAAAAAAATGGTAGTTTTAAGTTAGATTTGCTTATGTTTTTGAGAAAAATGAAAATTTAGAGTGCATTGGCATATAGGTGTGCTTTGTGTTGTTCTTTTAGGAAAAGAGATTCTCACCCTTCTCATTTGCTTTCGAAAAGAAGAAATCAGTTTGGAAAAATGTTTGCTTGTCTTTGATTTGATGTTCATGAGTGTTGATTGGAATGATTTTTGGTTTTGAAACAAAAATAAAACACTCTCTTCCCTCCCGTAAGTAGGCATACTGAACGATAAAGTGAACATTTGCATAAGCATATTGCATGGTTTTACTTTTCTGTCAAAACATCATGCATTCACCTAACCGTACAAGTTAAAATTAATTGTAGTTGTAGGTTAAAATTTACGTAGTAACTTGAGTGATAGGTTAGAGACGTGTTTGGGCATCGTAAAACATAGGAGCTGCCATTATTTGTCAGCATTACAGTCCGAGACTCGTGCGGTTCTTCCACGTACCATCGGTATATCGAACGGCCTTTCATGTACCCTTGAGGTATATAGAAAGGTACTTCACGTACTCGATTGTATATCGGAAGGCCCCTTGTGTACGTTTATGCATTAGACAACACTACTACTAATTCAAGCTCCCACGCACCTTGAGTATATCGGGAGACCCCATTAGGGTACCTTATGTATCTGAGAAAAGCCCTTTGACCATCTTGTTTGGAGCCATACACCAAAAAAAACATTCGGGGAGATTACTACTCATGTACCATCAAGGTATATCGCGAGTGGCACCTTATTGACAATCCTAGTGAGAGACCTAACTTTTGAACTCCTCCTATCATTTTAAGTCTGCTTGTTTTGACCTATAGTTTGTGTAGGAAAGTCTTTTGGTGTGTTTTTCTTTCTAGATTTTCAGACCATAGCTTAGATAGGAACTATACAAACTGGCTGAGTTAAGATAGTCCAGGAGAGTACAGGGCTTGCCACCTAATTTTATTCTTGTTTCAGGAGAAAATCTAATGGAAGCCATCGACCAAGGAGTTGCTACCACCTCCTAAGTGGGAGATAATGTGGTGGTGGAAAGTGGAGTACCATATTCTTCACACTCGCCTCCCTTGGTCCAACAACTTTCTCAGGGAAATTCATCATTCCATTCTCCCTTAGAAGGTCATGTTGATGATACAACCCATCCGAACTTTGGTCCCAATGCTCCTTTTTGGGAGACACCTATAGGATAGGCCATTGCCTCATTTGGCACCCGTGTAAGTTCTCCTGATGATGAAGAAGAACGCAGGCAATACCATGTTGCTATTCTCCGTGCACAGGAGGTAGAAAAGCAGATTGATGACCTATTAGGATTTACACCAGTATGTTCCACATCTCTTCCTATGGGATATCATTCACTAGCTGATTCTATGAGACCCGTTGAACCGATTATATATCGTCCATTAACAACCCACAACCTAGGTCAATTTACCACCCCTCTCACCTCCCATGTTATGTCTATTCCAAATCTTCCCAGGTCTTCTGTATCTGGGGCCCAACCTTCAATTCCTATTTTGTCAGTACCTTCTAATGCCGGGGGGAAACCCCCAACACAAACTACATTATTTGATGTCGGAATTTTAACTAGTCAAGGGAAGACCTCTAACATAGAATCATCTACAGTTTTTGTCCCTCCCACCCATACTAATGTGGTGAATCCCCCATCTAGTTCAGGTTAGCCCTTGGGGGCACAACCTATAATCGTTCAGTCTTCTGGAGGTTATGGTTATCAAATACATGTAGGTAATCACCCATCTAATCCTACAGGAATGCCTTATACTAGAATTCCATACCCCAGTAACACTTTTACGCCATTGGGGCAACCCAACTGGTCTTACATGCCAGCTATGGGAGGGATACTTATACATATTGTGGGAGGTGCGGGAGGACCTCCTTATGGAGGTCCTCCCCTTGGGGGACCTAATGGTCCTGGAGGATCTGGAAACTTTTCTCCTTATGGTATTGGTGGTTCTAGTGATCTTGCGGGACCTGGTGGCTTTCCTCCTTTTGGCTTTGGAGGGTCTGGTGGCCCTCCACCTAGTGGTTCTAGTGGCTCTGGAGGTTTACCACCTCCTGGAGGCTCCAAAGGGTCTGGTGGTCTGCATCCTGGTGGTCCTGGTGGTCCCGATAGTTTTGGTGGTCCCAGTGACCCTAGAGATCCTCCTTCTAGAGGCCCTGGTGGTCCTAGTGATCCTAATTCTGGAAATAAACCCCCCATGGGCGGATCTTCTGATGGGTCTTCCTCATAGCAACTTGTTTATCAGTCTACCTATGGTCCTACTAGTAATTATACGCCATATCAATATTACCAGTATGTGCAACCCAACCGGCAGTTACCTTTCCTAGAAACTTTGCACTTACCTGATATGTCCAAGTTGATTAATGATCTCATTTGACACAATCCCTCATGGCCTCCTATTCTGGTAAATTTACCATCGGATATTCCAAAATTCGATGGGAAGCAGGGAGACGATCTAAAGAACCATGTTATGAATTTTCATTTATGGTGTTCTTTGAACTCCCTCATGGATGATTCTGTCTGGTTATGACTCTTTCAGCGAACTTTGACCGGTACCACTGCGAAGTGGTACATTGAACTCCCACAATATTCGTTTGTGGATTTTGGCTCGTTGGCAGCCGTGTTCCTTACACAATTTCAGCTCCCTATTCATTATGAAACATGCACTGATATTTTAACTTCTCTATGACAGAACACCTCCACCCACATTTTCGATCATATTCATGAATGGAGGAGACGGAGAAGGCTTATAAAGGTCCCTATTCCAGATCAGTTGTTAGATGATTGGTTCACTAAGTCCTTGTTGCCTCCTACTTCCTGAGATGTGGCTATGGGCGATGTTGTTACCAAAGAGCATGCTATTAGTCGATCTCAGTACCTAAACTTGGTCTATTCCCAGTCTGGAACTATTTATGACCTGATTCCTCAAGCTCCTCGCCCCAGCACTGACCCTGCCAAGCCACCAGCATAAGTACCTATTGATGGGATTGTTGGTTCAATCTAGTCCCCATCCACAGCGAAACCTGCCAAGAAAACCCAAAATACTACTCCGTCAACTCCTAAGGTTTCCACCGAGGTCAATTCCATTCAAAGTACTCAAACCTCGGGTAATAAAAAGAAAGGTAAAAATAGGAATAAAAAACCTGGAAACCAATAGGAGACTCCACGACCAACCAATAACGACAACGACAAAGGGAAAAGGAAGGATAAATATCCCTGTTTTTTATGTGGTGGTGACCATTTTTCAAAGGAGTGTCCCCGTCGGGATGAAATCTCCCAGTTTTTGAAATCTAATCCCGCACCCGCAGTACTTACGGACCCCTTTCCCTCTCAACAACAGTTGGTAGACCACATGTCTAACTAGGGTAACTCTAGTTCATCGGAGGAAATTCATATGATATCCTCAGATACCATCCATCTGCAAACTCAAAGCCAGAATTATGATAAACCCATAGATAAGAAAGAAGATCAATCTTCTTCAAGGAAAGCTCCCTCTACTAGTTCTTTGGAATCCTCGTCTACTGTCCCTTTATCTATCGAGAAGCCTACTCTCGACATGATTTTGCGCCCACCTAAGAGTACTCTTTGGAAGGATGTCTTTAATCCCAATGCCCGAGCTGCTCAATTCTATAATGTGGTCGAAGATCTCGCTTAGGAACCTTATGCCATGTCTACCCTAGAAGTACTCCAAAGTTTCCCCACACAGCGCAAGAACTTGTTGACAGCTTTAGGATATTTAGACCCAGATAACACTAACTTTATTCATTTCAATGTTGAGAACTATAAACCTAGATTACCACATAAACTTTCTTTTCATATCATTACGAAAGTAGTGGGAAAGAAATTCTTTCAAATGATACTAGATGAAGGAGCTTCGACCTCGGTGTTATCTCTGACTTGTTGGAAAGCTCTTGGCTCTCCTGAGCTTGTTACATCACCTACGACCCTTAAAGCCTTTGATGGATAGGGTTTCCAACCCCATGGTCTCATATCAGCCCTCGCGAATGAGCTGGGGGGAAAAACCATTTCCATCCAAGTAAAAGTGGTAGATTCCCCTTTAGATTACAACCTCCTTCTAGGAAGGAATTGGTTCTATGCCATGACTATTGTTGCTTCAACAGTATTTTGAATGGTACAATTCCCGCATCTAGGGAGAATTGTTATGATTGATCCGCTTGATTTCTGTATGTCGGATGTTACTACCTCCATGGCTAATAACATCCCCATGTTAGGTCAGTCCCCTCCTCCTTACCAGTTGATTGGGGTAGGCATGCTGAAGGATTCATCCCTTATGGGGATTTTCCCATCTACTCCTCCTAGCAAGGATACCACGATAGTACATATGATCCCCTCATTTGATTATGAGCCTAAAGGAAAAAATGTTTTTGAGTCCACCTCGTTGAGTCCTCATGAAGCTATGTATGACACCATTCAAACCTTTTCCGATGATCACACTGATGATGTTCATCTAGTGGCTTCAGATCCTTACCATTTACCGTACTAGTTTGAACCTTCTCTTCCCGTTCTATACTATCTCTCTGAGACTTTTCCCTCCGATGAGTCCATTATAGAGATCATGAACATAGCTGAGCCCATTTGGGAGGATCACCACCATAGATCCATGTTCCTCCCCAACACCAGTTCGGGAAGCCATGATTTTGCATCTTTGTTTCCTACTGATATTGTAAACATTCCGCAAAGTCCTATATTGTTGCAAGATACAGATTCTAAAGGAAACCTTTGCAACATTACTCAGACGAACCCAATTGACATATCAGCCAAGCCTGATGTTATCAAGCATGTTCATGTTGGGAAGAAATGCTCCGCAGATGAATCTAAAGCATATAAAGCACTTTTCAAGGAATTCCATGATATTTTGCCTGGTCTTATGAAGAGATGTTGGGGATTGACCCTTCCATTGTGGTCCATGAGATTAAAACTTATCCCATGGCTAAACCTGTTAGGCAGAAACTTAGGTAAGTCCATCCTCAGAAGGCCGGAGCTATTAAAGCTGAGATTGAGAAACTTCTGAAAGCTGGGTTTATTTATCCTGTACCTCTGACAAAATGGGTATCGAACGTTGTCTCTATCAATAAAAAGCTGGGTACCATTAGGGTTTGCATCGACTTTAGGGATTTGAATAAATCTTGTCCCAAGGACAACTTTCCTACCTCGCATAGCGATCAGATTATCGACAACTGTGCTAGAAGTGTCATATTTTCATTCATGGATGGCTTCTCTGGCTACAATCAGATTGAGATATTGCCCTTCGATCAGCATAAGATGACATTCATTTTCCCATGGGGAACCTTTGTGTATAAGAAGAGACCTTTTAACTTGAAAAATGCTGGAGCCACGTTCCAGCGTGTGATGTCCTATGCTTTTCATGACATTAAACATGTTGTTGAACTGTACCTTGACAACCTCCCTACTCATTCACAGCGACGGGAGGACCACCCTAGTCATCTTAGAGACATATTCCTAAGATGTCGTCATTATAATATACGGATCAATCCGCATAAAGGTGTTTTTTGCTTTGAGACGGGACGTCTACTTGGATTTTTGGTATCCAAAGATGGCATCTGAATCGATCCTTTAAATATTGCCGCTATCATTAATCTACCAGCCCCAACCAACCTCCTTGAAATCCAAAGTTTGCAAGGGAAGGGAAACTTTCTCTGTCGGTTCGTGTGCAATTTTGCAAATAAAACGCATGATTATATGCGTCTCCTCAAGAAGAACACTCCATTCTTCTAGGATGACTAGGCCCAACACACCTTTGATAATCTTAAGCATGATCTGACTCATTCACTCATGATACACCCCCCAGATTATTCAAAGGACTTTCTCTTGTATATTGTTGCCTCCACTACTACCATCGCCATGGTTTTAGTGCAGGACAATCTCCATGGTCAGGAGCATGTGATTTATTACACCAGTAAGAATCTTATCGATTCTGAAACCCATTATTCACATGTGGAGAAGTTATCATTGGCCATGGTCATTACTATACAAAAGTTTCGTCACTACATTCTGCTCCGCACTACCACCATATTGGCAGACCAGAACCCAATGTATTACATTTCGACTCGTCAAGTACTCAGGGGCAAGTACTCCCGTTGGATCGTCATCCTTCAGGAGTTCGATCTAGATTTTTCCAAGGCTACATCAAAGAAATCCTTGGTTTTTGTAGAGCTTATGTGTGATCTTCCCTATGCTATAATGGAATCTGAGCCCAATGATTCATTTCTAGATGAATTCATGTTCCTGATTAGCACTACTGATACTTGGTATGGAGATTTGGTGATTTATCTCCAGACCCAGCGTTTTCAGCCACATTTATCTCGCAATGATAGTCGTCGTACCTATCACCACACGAATTACTATCTTATCTTGAATGGAATTTGTATAGATGCGGGATTGAATACATTATCCAGTGATGCCTCACCCATGAGGAGGATCAACATGTGTTGAATGATTGCCACTTTGGAGCACGTGGCAGTCATTTATCTGGGATGGCTACAACCCAGAAAATCCTTCACGCTGGCTATTTCTGGCCTTCTGTCTTCAAAGACTGTCATGAGGCTATTAAGAAATGCCCACCTTGTCAACATTTTTATCCTAAAAAGCACACCCATCCTGCTCCTCTTCACCCCATCATTGCCATTGGCCCATTCGCCAAATGGGGGATTGAATTCATGCATTGTAAGCCTACCTTAGCCGGGGGGCATGGTTACATCATCATAGCCATGGATTATTTCACAAAATGGATTGAGGCCATGCCTACATATGCAGAAGATGGTAAAAATGCCACTCTCTTCTTTTTCAATCATATCATATCTAGATTTGGAGTTCCGCAGTCCATCGTCACTGATCATGGATCTCATTTTCGTAATCAAATGATGAAGGAAATGAGTGCCAAGCTAGGTTTTTGCCATGAAAACTCTATTCCATATTATCCGCAAGCTAATGGCTAGGTAGAGGCCATTAACAAAGTTTTGAAAACTATGCTTCGTCGGATGGTTGGAGATCATAAATCCAATTGGCACCTCGTTCTTTTTTTCGCTCTTTGGGCTTATCGAACTTCCATGAAAATAGCCACTGGTTTCACACCTTTCCATCTTGTCTATGGACTTGAAGCTGTCTTGCCGATCCAATGTCAGATTCCATGTTTACAACTTGTCGTTGAACTTCTCCCGGACACTTCCATAGAGGAAGAGAGATTTATGTATTTGAATAACCTTGATGAAACTCGTAGAGATGCTGCCTTGGCTAATGAGGCACATAAGAAACATGTCAATGCACAATACGATAAATCTATCCAGCCTCATGTTTTGAACGAGGGTGACCTAGTATTGACTTATGACCAGAGGTATGAAAAAATAGGGAAGGGTAAGTTTGAGTCCATGTGGTATGGACCTTTCATTATTTCTAAGGTGTTAGAGAAAGGAGCTTACGAGCTTGTTGATTATGATGGAATCCCTTTGGAGAAACCTCGCAATGGGTTGTACCTAAAAAGGTACTATGCCTAGGTCTTCTTGGATAGTATCTTGTATATATGTATATTGATTGAATTTCAATGTGCTTTTAGTATTTTCAAGATGGTTTTGAGTTTTAGTGTCCGCATCTATTTATACCATGTTTTGGTCATGCGAATGGCTTTCTATGGCTTTGTTGATGGTGCTTTCCACCACACCTTGAATCTCGCCTCGGCTGCTTGGGTTCTCTATTCCCCAACTGAATATTTGGTTAGTTTAGGAGCGGTTTGCAAAGGTCCCGCTACTAATAACATCACCAAGTATGAAGCAGTCATTAGTCTCTTGACTGAAGCTACATCCCAGGATGTCCATGATCTAGTAGTATTGATGGACTCACAGCTTGTGGTTTGTCATTTGAACCATTTCTACACCATTAGGAACCCGGTGCTCCTCCGGCTCTTCTGGAGAGTACACTTGTTAGAAAGATCATTTGGAACCCTTACCTATAGGCATATCCCTAGGGAACATAATGTAGTTGCTGACTTATTGACTAATTACATCCCAGATTGGCATATTTCCCATTCATGACGTTAAATCAAACATGGTACATTGTAAATAAACATTTGAAGACACATAGAACTCATAGAAAATGCATTGGTACATTTGAAACGTATAAACACCGTGTAAAAGTCTGTATATATATATGCGAAATTGTTTTACAAAAAATAGGTCCCGAGACCTCATCTGAAGCATGTAAGCTTTCAGGAAAAATCATCATACGAAATCCTGAAGCTATCAGCTTTCAGTATACATGTCTCATGCACTAATGGTGCTCGTGATAGCATATCACTGCTCGAGCCACCCTATGTAGCATCCTACTAAATCTGCCCGGTACTCCCACAGTAGATGTCTGATATCTAGTTGGGAGGTCATCTATGTTAGCATCTGGGATGTCCAAATTCAAACTCTCCAGGTTCTCCTCCAGTTCCCCGATGATATCATCACCCCGTGGTACGAAGCGAGCTCCGGCTCTCCTATCCAATGGTGATGATCCTCCAGGCCTCGCTGCTCCAACATTTGCATGAGAACAAACAGGTCTCGTCACTTATCATAAAAAATATAAAACTTTAAAAAACATAAAAACATTGTCCATTTTAGGGTTTCTTGCTTCTTACCAATGTCACCCCACTGCCCTCTAGGTGGCAGTGGTAGGTCAGGATCTCTTGTAAAGTCCGTGCCTGCATAGGCATAGTCCTTGACCATGAGCATCTGATCCCACAGCCATCTAAAGAATGGATCACCAAACTTCACTCTGCCCCTACTCGCTCTTGTGTGAGCCATGACCTGGACCCACCTCAGCATATAGGGGTCCCGCACTCTCAGACTCTGGAAAGTCACCTAGGCCTCATCTATGGGACCCTCTCAAAGAAAAAGGAGGCTAAGATGGAACCAAACCCGAACTACTTCAGCTCTCCCTGCTGACATTTATTCAGCTGATCCTTGAAGATTGGAAGCATTGCTTCCATCCGGTTGAACACTGTAGGTACCATAGCCTCTATGGCATACAGCATGTGATCCCTGGAAGCCTGGTGCACACCCTTTCTCCTGGCACCCTCTGCATGGTGAAAATAACGATCCATAGAGCCCTATCTATCACTGCCCTGATGGGGATTTTCTTCCCCGATGTACTTGTACCCAGTGCACAGTGCCGATCTATAAGATATCTAGTGGTAATTTCCACACCACGAGAACCTGTCAATGAGATGGGGGTACCCCGTCTCGATAGACCAGTCAGGAAGTAGATATCCTCTACCTCCACTATAAGTATATGTGCCCCCACCTCGAAATACTGTTGTTCTGGATTCCACATCTGTAGTATGTGTTCCAGTAATCTCTCATGGGACACCATGCTTGGATTCCAGAAGAAATTTAAGAGTCCATAGTCCTGTAGTGCGGCAATGCAACCCACATTTCTTTCAGCAGCGGAATCCTCGTTGTCATGTGTTCTTTCCTTCCATATCACCATATTTTGAGACACCTAGACCTACCAAAAACAACAATGGTATGCATTAAAATCATCTTTGAGTCATTGAAAATAAAAAGAATGAGTTTTTACTACCCATATCATTTGTTTAAGTTCTCCACTTTAGGCACTGCATGTTCCCCATTGGAGACAGGCGGTGGCACTGCTTGTCTGCCGTGTTCTTGGCACGGTTCTCGGGTGGTACTGTGTATCCCGTAAGGGGTACCTGCGGTGCCTGCATATTGGGTTTTAGGGATTGCTAGATAGGCCCAAAATCCCCCCAAATCTCAAAATAGAACTTATGAAATGAAATATGAAAGTCTTAGATGTTACCTGCAACTGACAGTGCTGAAAACGGACGGTGGAAACTCCTGGTATCAGTTGTGGAAGATCTAGCTAGAAAATGCTCCAAGTGCTCTCTGCTAGAGGTAAATAGTGAAATGTTTTTATTTTTTACTATTTACTTGACTTATATAGACATTTTTTGGTCCGAATTACTATAGTTTTGATATAAAATTGTATTTTAGTCAAAGTTCATTTATCGTAATCCCTTAATGTTGGTCTTAAATGCATTTAACACTTGTTTCTGAGTCATCTGCAGGATAAGATAACTTTAGTAAGAAGCTTTGGAAAGTTTGTTTATGAATTTTTCATACTTTTACAAAATGAAAAAGGTCATCGAGCATTTATTACGACACTTTGTCATGCTCGTTAAAATCTAGTATCAAAGTTCCGAGTCCATTTCAAGTTTCTTTCCAGGCTCGTAAAATACAACATTCTGTAAAGAAGCGTCATGGATTCCTCGTTTCACCTCTTTTTTAGGCTCCTTAAACACGAAAAATTCGTTGAGTCCATTTTCGATTCTTTCCAGGCTCGTAAAATATGACATTGTGCAAAGAAACCTCATGGAGTTCTCTTTAAACCCTTTTCAGGCTCCCTAAATATGAAAAGATCGTTGAGCAATCTTGTCTTCTTCATGCTCATTAAAGTATTTGAAGAGTCGTCCGTCCAACGGTAGGTTATCTCTTTTTTGGTTCGGATCGGACTATGTATGAAAAAAGGATTACTCTAGCCAATCATGACTAGAAGAGTTATCTAAGGTATGATTTTACACTGTTTTGGGCCTTAGAGACTAAATCATATGAAAAAGGACCCCTTTGGAGTCTTCTTCTATATTCATTCAGACTCTCTAAACTTAAACGATACCAATTTTTCTTTCAATGGACTCGTTAAATTAAACATTAAAAGACCCATTTTGGAAATGAACCCCTCCTCTCTCAGGTTCATAACACATTTGATACTGGACTTGTCTTCTGACAAGCTATATCGAGTGTTTATTACCCTTTTTGAACTTGTAAAACCGAAAAGAGGCACTCATCGATCATAATGGGGGAAATGGGAAGGGAATCATTTTGTAAATAATGGCAGTTGTTTGTTGTTACCTTTTAACATGGCACTTGTCTACACAATCATGTCAGTCAATTGGGTATTCAGCTGATCTCCAAGGTGATCCACTTTCATGAGTCATGTCAATCCTTTGAGTCTTTCAAAAGAATGCATTTTCCACTATCGCATTATGTATCTATCCTATTCAGTCATGCTGCCAAGTCTTTTGTTGTGCCACCCGATGTTCAAAGGAGATCTGAAGAAGTTTTACCTCTGCGGTCTACACAGTCTTTGTGTTAGTATCTTTGAGTCAGTCATATGGTTACTACATTTACATCATTTCAGAACTATGTTTTGAGTTTCATGTCATCGATGTGGGACTCATCATGGCCCTCCTTCGACGAGACTATTCCTGTTCACATCAGCTCATCATCCGAGAAATAGTCTTAGAAACAATATTTAGTACCCTGAGATCTGTATGCCTTAATGATAGTTTCTCTCACTCTCGACATAGGTTCACATAATTGACCTTTTATTGATAGAATCGACTGGGCGTTCGACATCAGGACATCTATTCACACTCAGTAGATTGTACTAAGGTAACTTGGGAATCATTGACATTAATCGTGATCTCCCTCGTACTTGTTAATGGTTCACATCATTGACCGGTAATCAAGTGGTTTCTACCATGTTCGACTTCATATCATTGTAATCATATGGATAGAATCGTACTTTGTGGAATACAAGACGAAGACCCTAGGTATTTGTTTAAAAGTGCTCATTGCTTTTTCCCCAGGTTGCGATGGAGTTTTGTATATCTAGCATGGATCCACATTTGTATGGCCATGGCTATGCTCAAATTTGTGTCTGTATGACATAGATCTATGTTGTATGTCTGGTAGCTATGTCCAAGTTTGAGTCCTCTATCACATGGATCTACGTTGTATTCTAGTAGCCATGCTTGTTTATTCCTCTCATGGATCTGCCTTGTATTGGTCTACAACTATGAGTTTGGTTAATTGTGTCTATCAGTCAAGATACTAATGTACTACAGATTCCTTCTTGAAAACATGCTCCGATCGAACCGACATTTTCATCTCTTGGCGATGACTTGTTCTCAAAGGTCTTGTTTATCGTATCCCTCTAAGACTCATGCTTTGGGGGGCATCCTGTTATACCAAAATCCTGTCACCATCATGTGATAAGACATTTGACATACCTACTTGCCCTAAATCCCAGCATCTGGAGTGGAAACTAAATGGTTTTTCATCAATATTTCATACAAATTTCTAGCACCGCGCATGCCCCTTTATCTAGGAACGGTACCCCTGTTCACACCGCCCATCATTTGTTACCCATAAGCGGTGCCACCGCTTATTGTCCTTGGTCCATAAGCGGTTATTACCAGAACTGCTCTGTCATAGAAGGAGAAATGTGGTTTCCTGGGTAAAAAGGGAAAAAGAGAAGTTTCTCGAGGCTTCTAGATGATAAGCCTTGTGTCCTGCCTTATCCCTACTACTGTGGGTTGGTTGAGATTGAGATCCCTCATCCTAGGAACTTAGAGGCCACCTCACCCACTAATTTCTCAACCATCTCTATCCATTAAAGCATTATAAATAAGATCTCATAGCCATGGTTGAGGAGAGATTACTTGAGGTATTGTTATGCTTTTGGATTGACCATTGGCCCAAGATCATTTGGAGAGAGCATAGAGAGCTAGAGTCAGATATTTTGGGGATGAGAAGGTTTGGTTTCATGGAGATGCATGTCAACACTAAGGCTTGGTTGTAAAAATATTCATATTCTTTAATGCAAGTTGTTTTCTATCCCACATATTTTGTTGTTGTTGTGATTTCGCATATATGTTGCTAGATTACTTAGTCACTATAATAGATTAGTAGATCGTATTCTGGTTTCTTTGATCTGTTTCATGTTGATATTGATTTTAGGTACACAGGTGGACTATCAAAGCCTTGTATTCCAGATATCTACAACGTCTAAGGAGAGTCTTCAACCTCTGTCCTCTATTTGTTCTGGATCTGAATCATTTAGACTAGTGGAACACCTTGCTATCTACAGGAGGTGAAATATTCCATATTATAAGCAGCAATGTAGTTCTTTTGATTGCTACAGGTTTTCTGTAACTTATTTTACCAATTTAAGAAAGAACAAATGCAAGGATTTTTATATTTTCCACCAGAAAATGAAGCGAGTGGTCCATCTTCCATTTGTGGATATCACATATGGAACTGCAATAAATTTGTTGATCATGGTGGTGTGGCTACTAGGTTGTTTGTTTCTCCTTTTCCTTAGGAAACAAGTGAATGGGGTTATCAATCCAATAATGGTAATATAGAGATTGGTAATATTGATAGTGGCCATAATTTTATGAGCAATCGATTGTTCCTTTCCCATGTCTGATCCTTCCAATGCAATGGTAAATTTATAGATTAATTATTAACATGGTTTTATAGTTTCCATTACTAAGCTATGAACATAATTAGGGTAGTACTCTCTTCTTGCTTGCATCAATGAATTATATCAATTGCTCCAAGATGATGCATATAGAATTACACAGGTTTATTAGAGTTGCATAATCTTAATTTATGAAAGAAAGGCATGAAAGTGTTTCCCAAGGTACAAAGTGTTCCAATTGATCGAAAAACCCCTCTTAAACGCATTTTTGTATAAAGTGAATCCTTGTGTGGAGAGGGTCTGAAGAATATTCTCCATCCAGAATGAAAGGATGGTAGTTTTGTCTATTCCTAGCAATGGAATGACTTCTAATTAGGGAAAAGAGTATAGGAAAGGTTCGACCGGAATAGACACAGAGTAGGCCAATTATAGAGGGTAAACTCTTTGAAACTCCAAACAGTACCTCCGATCGATCATGAACGGATATTTCCAACCTGGGTTCTAGCCTCCAACCTGATGCTAGTTTCATATTGGGATATAACTATTTGATCGCATCAGATCGAGGGATCAACTTACCCTTGACTTTATGCACTGTCTTCAACTAGGAGAGGGAGTGTTGCTCTTGGTACCCATGCATGACATTCTCTGATAAGCACAACTTGGATTTTGAGTATCTGGTTAGTCTCTCTGCATTTACAATCTAGGAAGAACTGGCTATAAAGGACCCCCCTTTTGAATTTGAGGGACCATGTGCTGGCCTTTATGTGATATATATATTGGATATGGAACCATAAGGAATATTTGTTTGTACACTGCATATGTGAGACGGTATCTAGAACAAAATGCAGGATTTGTTTCTTACTCATTCTATCTTTTCTTCTTGGTCAGGGTGGGATATGCTCCTCTTTCCATACCTTATTATGCTACTAGTGATTAGAGACAGGAAACATAATTGACAATGAAATCCTTCTTGCAAGAACAGAGAAGCCACTACTGGGCACTGACAAATAACTCGATCCATATCTACTGAGGCTCAATATGATGATTAGAGGCTCTTTATACATAAGAAAGCAATCGAGAACCCACTTCCATAATTTCAATTAGTATTTTCTGCATCTATTCTTCATACAATCTAATCTGATTCGAACAAATGGTGATCAAATTTTTTTTTCCTTGTAAACAATCTTAAGTTCAGTTTTAGTTTTCAAATGTTGTTGATCCAATGTTTTCCATCTTGTCGAATGGTCATGTAGCTGGGATGCTTATTGTTGTTTACGTTTGAAGATTCCATTGGATGTGGGTTTTTCTTTTTATGTATTGATTTGATATTTCAATTTTTCATGTATAATTGAACAATAAAGACAATTTAAAAAAAACAAAACCCAAACAATAATACTTTGTTAATTTGTGTTGTTTTATTATAACAAAATAATTAGAAATTTAAAAAAACACAAACATTTTTATTCAAATAGATTTGTTTGTTTGTTACTTAAAAGAAACATACAAATAAAAACACAACCATAAAAAAAATCAAAATTGCAAATGAACTTCGAATTTTCTCAAAACCCCCCCAAAAAAATTCATGCTTTAATACATGTTTTGCACTAACTTATTTTCATAAGTCACTCAAAAACATGTTTTGATGGAGAACGTTGATTAAGATGCGTTACTTATTTTAGGTATAAATGCATTTCATTCATTTTCTTTGATTTGATTTGTCAAGAACATATTTTTTTGTGTTTAATATTTTTCAATACTCCCACAAGTTTGTTGCAGGACAATGCTAACCTCTTTACAATTTCAAAGAAAATCGAATTGCATGCAGAAGTGATTTCAAGAATAAATAAATAAAATTCAGAATAATGTTACATTAAAAACTTGAAGGAGTTTAGTTTCCATTGTGTATGTCACGTCAATTGTTGCCACAAAGAAACTTTTTAGAAACCATTCGCATCAAGACAAGATCATTTACCCTTCCTTTTTCAAAATTCCCCAGTCATCCATGTTGAATTCTACTTTGTCATTTCCTATGTAGTCAACATAAAACTTTTTATCCATCACTACTACCTTATGACTTCACGCATTTTTACTTTTCTGAATTGTCTACACTTTTCCTAATTTTCACTCATCTTTTGCTGCCTACTAGAGTCTTATTTTATCCATTTTTATTTCTCTTAAAATGTGAAAAATTGTCGAGCAATAACTAACTTGGGTTTGTAAAATCCACAAGTAAGTGTTCATTGTTCTACCAAACTTATTTTCTGCAAAGTTTTGTATTTTCACTGGTGTTGGATGATGTGGGATTCCTTAAGGCCCACCTTCCAAAAAACCTCACTCTGTCGACATCAACACTCTATCTAGAGATGAGGTTAGATATTATTGTAGTACCTTGGAATATGCATGCCTTAATGGAATAATTCCTCGCTAACAATCATGGGAATGCATCAATGTCTCTTGATTGATAGATCTTACAGGTGACTTGACTTCAACACATTTATTTGTACCTGATAAGATGCACTATTGGTACCTTGAGGCCAATTGACATCAATGGTGGGTCATCTCGCAATGGTTAATGATGTACATTTATGGTCGGTAATCCAATGAATTCCTTTTGTGTTTGACCTCAATGCACCTATTCACACAAGAAACAATTGTACCATGGGTAAATCTTTGAAGCAGTTCTAGATTATGTGATTTTTTTTTGATTGGTTCTTATTAGGAATAAAAGGGAGACGATTTCAAGGATAGTCAAAGGTTAGTTTTCTTCAAGAACATAATTTTTCTGTACCAAAATAGGTTTTTATACTTGTCCAGTTTCAGTGGTTTCCAGTATAGAGCTTGAAGCTTGACAATTGGCTATTTACAACCTTGTTAAGATTGTCTTCAATGCAGTTATTTTTAGGCAATATTCTTACAGATATCTGTTACTTTTTCTTTTCAGCACTAGTCAGTACCAAGGATTACCATAGTTCCACTTTTAAATTTCAGCTCTTGATTGATTCAACCTAGTAGCAGTTCATATCCTTCACTTCACAGTCCATGATCTGAAATCCGTATTAGATACATTTCTCTTGCATATTCCAACAGCTTTTTGGGTAAGTGGAGGTATGTTGTTTTCTAAATATTTAACCATGTAATTCCTTAAATGCTAGAAAATGAATGAATTTTGATAATTTCTTCACCATGTTACATTACCTTACTCATTTTCATAAAATTAACACATCTTCAGTTGGGGGGGTTATATTCATTACCATTTTATCCCATTTTACACATGCCATCATCTCGTTTACCATTGACCAGCATGCCTCTTCCAAAATACACTTTATTACAATTTGATTCTATTTTTGACATGATTCATAAACATGAACAAAAGTATTCCTAATGTACATTAATGTCTTATCATTTACAGTGCATGTATACTTTCAAATCTTATGTATTGCATTCATAAAATAAGTGAATGTTGTTAACACAAGAACCAACATTTTACATATTCATCATTCTCACACAAGAACCAACCATAAGTAAAATCAGTTGTCACTTCATGTATTTCACATCATGGAGTGATTTATTGTTAAAAACATTGTCATGCAAAGCCAAAGCTTAAAAATGTTTATGTACAGTTAAATGATGACATGCAACAAGTTCAGTTGGGGGGAATGTTTGGTCGCCCAAATGTCACATTTTCATCATAATTTCCCTTTCATTATTCCTCACATTCATCCCTATTCATCACTCCATTGACCATTCCTTATGCCATTTTCATAAGTAAATACGAGTTACCTTGTTATTTTCCAATTTGTTTATTTTTAAGTATTTTAAGAGAATTTGTGATTAAATATTAAGAATGCTAACATATTTCCATTATATATCAAAGTTGGATGAGTTTTATGATGTTTTCAGGTATATTTGAATATTTTAACAAGGTCAAAAATCACCACCTAGCCTCAAATTCGAATTTCATCTATAAGATTTGAAGAAGATTTGGGATAATTATTCAAGCATATTGAAAGGACAAGATCATGGAGATAGAATATCTTATCCAATATATTATGCAGGATTTTAAGGGATAGGTTGAGAGAGAAGTGAATCTGTAGTTATGACTTTCTTATCTTCTTATTCAAAGTATTCATGTACAAATAAGAGGGTTCTCTTATCAATTGGGGAGAAGGCCTTTCTCTTAAGCAATAGATAAATAGAGAAACATTTCTTCTTTTTGAGAGTATGGATTTGATCTCTTGTAATAGAATTGATGTTTTAGAATCTCCATAATAGATTTCTCATTTTGAGTTGATAATTTAGATTTTATGTGAGCTCACATATTTTGTCATTTTCTATTTGTTATTTATCATTTGTCACATGCTTTTATCATAGATTAGGTTGTTCATCTTCTTTATTTATTAGTTAAGTTTACTTTCAATATGATTTCATGTGCTTTCATAAACATGTTTACTTTCATGCTTTCTTGAATTTACTTTATGACATCTTTGTTATTTCCTAGATTTGGATTCAATGACGGTAGTATTAATTTTTTATGTTAAAGCATTAACATAAGTTAGATGTACTGTAATCCTGCTTATATTTTGCATACACCTCTAAGTTTATGGACTCTCAGATTGATAATTTATGTCTAAATTACTATCACATATTTCAAGAAGAATCAGAAAAACCACAGTATTCATAATTGCATATCGATGTTTCGAATCCAAAACATGATCCATCATCAGGATCTTGATGATGGATCCTATTTTGGATTCAAAACGTTGATATGCAATTATGAATACTGTGGTTTTTCTGATTATTCCCGAAATTAACCACCATAGAAGTTTCTCTACAGAAGATACTATCACATATTTCGCTTGATACACCCAAAAACTCATAATGGAGCCCAATTTCTTAACCCATTATGTTAGGTGCAACTAATTC
The DNA here is from genome assembly GCA_001517045.1 of Pseudotsuga menziesii. Taxonomy (NCBI): domain Eukaryota; kingdom Viridiplantae; phylum Streptophyta; class Pinopsida; order Pinales; family Pinaceae; genus Pseudotsuga; species Pseudotsuga menziesii. The sequence goes on from LPNX010418813.1 coordinate 306,486, forward strand.
GATTACTGAAGCTTGACACCCACTATTGTGACCAAAACTTGGGCATTGTTTGTATTGGAGTTTGCACAAGACTACAGAAGTACAAAACCCGGGCATCTAAAAATTATAGTTCATAAGTTTTGGGATGAAAGAGTTAAAATAACATGGATTGTATGAGAGAGTGGTTATCTAATAGTGATATATCCACAATTTAAGATATGAAAATTAAATAAGGAATACCAAAAAATATGGCATAATATATGTCTGAACCAATTCAATTATTAATAATATAAGATACCAAATGTATTCCTATATTATGGTTTAATATTACTTTAAATAGACAAAATTTATGTAAAAAGAACATGTAAATACATAAAATTGAAGGTGAGTATGAATGATAAAAACTTCATCAATCACAGGTACACAAACATAAATATATCAAAATATGACATAAATTTACAATTTACCATAAGTCTACTTGGCTCATAAATTTATATTTCGTCTTTAAAAAATAGTCTTCAATACATGCTTACAGTATTAAAAGGCCTTCTGTTACAAATATGGAAATAAACTCCCTCAACCTCTCATACCAACCCCTTCTCTATTGTAAAATCTACATTTATACTTAGAGAGAGAGGTATGAAACAAAATTCAGATCGAAAATTAAAGGATCAAACAGGTCCAAAAATAGATTGATAAACCTATATCCAGTAGTCACTAATTCATAATTGAACAAACATTGAAAATTATCTCTAACTAAAACTACTTGATCCATTTGTTTCAAAATAAAAGGAACCCAAATCTATTAAACATGCTCAATCTCCGCGTAGATAACAAAATTGATTTCTAGAAAATTCAAATGTTACGAGCTACTTCTTCCAGCATGGTTAAACCATCCAATTCCTGAGATCTTATTTATGGTCGTAGGAATTATTTATCCATTATTTGCATCTTTCCTTGAAGTTCCTGGTTCTTCTTGCTTAACTTTTCATTATTTTCCTGAGCCAATTTCCTTCTTTTCACAGCTTCTTCAGTAGCTTGCACTAACTCAACATAATTTGTATTAATTTCTACCAATTCCTCTCTAAGTATTTGATTAGCTTGAACCAGCTTATCATTAAAATGATTTAAATGTGAATTCTGGGTTTTATAATGATGCAAATCCTTTCATAGGTTTATAATTTCAGACTTTTCTTCCACCTGTAACTTGTCTTCAGAGCTATCCAAATTTTGGTTGTTTAAACTCTCATCTATAGAATCCTTTTGAGGTTTAGAACTAGATGCTTTAGGATTTGGACATCTACAAACTGTATTTTGTTCAATTTTTGTAGGGATTAAACAAACTCCTTATCTAAAATATGGGATCACTACTTTATCCTTATCAACATACTATTTTATTGGAAAATATGAAATAAGTTTAATACTTTCTTCAATATTTTCTAAGGCTTGAGAAAGTATCTCCTCCATTTCTTTCGATTTTGTATCTTCTTCACTACTAGATTCATTAACATTAACTATGGTTTTAAGATTCATCTTGGTATTAAGGGTTATTTTCAAATTCAGTTGAAGTTTATTGGAATCCCTAGTTTTAGGTCTCCATTGAACAACTCTAGGACTCTGAAAAGAAGGACAAGTGTTTCTTCTCTTGGGGATATTGCTTCAGGAATACCTGTTCCTGATGCTTTATCCATTGGTTCTTCCTTTAAATGACTTGGAGTACTAGGACCTATAACGACCCATTATTTATCTATTTCATCTTGTTTCTCACCTTTCTTTGCATTTATACCTGCTTTATGACCCGGTCCTTGTTCAATCGCCTTCCCTTTATAACTTATGAGTTGTCTAGGGGTTTCCAGATTACCCTAGTTCTACCTTTTTGTTTGGGAGATTATCCTTTTAGTTGAAGGGTATATTCCTTCCTTTTTCATTCCATCATTATGTTCTTCTACAACTTCAAAGTTTTCTACCTCATATATTGACCAAAAGAGAAAATGTATCCAAGTCCATCTCTTTTTCCTCAATTCATTTAGAACCAATAACTTAATTAAACCATGGTGGAAAATGTCGTGAGATGTATGATCTGGGTGATTTCTCACTCTCGTCGCCATCTTGGATAAGATTTTGAGTAAATAAAATGATAATCTTAGTTTTGATGTTCTTGTGACATGAAGGAGTGTTGTATTTTTATCTCTCTTTGTCCCTCTCTCATACTGGACCTAGGTTCATACCCTTCTTGGTCAGCACAACAAACACCAAGATATCGTCTCGACAGAGTGGAGCTCAGTCGACAGCACCTACGTCACACATGGTGTCTCACCTGAGATATCTCAGTCCTTATGGGTAAAATCTAGAACCATATTTCCACAGTTTCTGTGGAATGGCGTTTTAGTACTTTGGCTCTACGCCAAGTTTTTCCAATGACGATTGGGAAGGTGGGATACTGGTTTACACAGTGCTTCAACGCGGAGTTATGATTCAACTCTTATTTATGCAATCTCATGCAAAAACATAGTGAACAGACATCATGGGTATATTCATTACTATAACGTGAAATTCATACATTTATCCATTTGTAATACAACAACCAATCAATCATTGAACACAACATTCACACATATACACAACATGTAACGTGGAAACCCATCCAGTAAAAACCGACAAGGTGCTCTTCATTTGGCATTGGTACGAGGAAATAGATGCACCTTTTTGTCTACACACAAAGTGGTAGACTCTATTCAAGATATCTGCTTCTATCTTTATATACTTTTCCTCCCTCTCATGCTCTCTAGTCTTCTCTCTTTATGGCTCTACTCTACTCCTACTTAGTGAGCCTCACACAACCTGGATTGACCTGAACTTCTTGTTAGTTTTTCATCACATTTAAGCTAGCATTATGATCTTAGGATCTTTTCACTGAGAGAATAACAAGCACAGCAATAAAACACAAGCACATCACAAGAGACAAGAGACACAAAGAGTTTTCCTTGGGGAAACCATAAAGGAGAAAACCCCGCAACTTCCTCTAAGATAGAATCAACACAAAAACAGTAAGAGATCTCCCAAAACAGCAGTAGTCTTCTATCTTCTGTCTAGTACCAAAATTTCTTTCTCCAGTAGTGCACCACACTTGGGAGAGCAAGTGATGTATTTCACAAGTGATGAATAAAGAGACTCTCACTCTCTATTTATATTCATCCGTTCACTTGAATTGCCTTTTCACACGTAGGCTCAATCTAATAATTACTACTCAAGCCTACACCTTAATTAGTGTATAATAACTCAAGTGCCCCGAAACTGTGGGGACTTACCTAATGACTTGATATGACTTGATTACATTATTAATCCTCCCGATCGAAACATCGAGGCATGACCACATGACTCAAATACATAATAGAAACATCCCAGAATAAACATCGGGTTACAATACATAAGATACATAGAAGAATACATTCTGAAGTTACATATACATCAACACTCCCTCTTAACTAGGAAGGTATTCTTTCGACACAATTTTCAGCACTGGTCTTCTTCTCTGTATCAGCTGGATCATCTCGTCTTCAAGTCATCTTCATCTTCAAGTCATCTTTGTCTTCAAGTCATCTTTGGATCTGGATCATCTCTTGATCTGGATGATCATCACTGGATCTGGATCATCTCTCGATCTGGATGATCATCACTGGATCTGGATCATCTCTCGATCTGGATCATCATCACTGGATCTGGATCATCTCTCGATCTAGATCATCATCAAACATCATCACTGGATCTGGATCATCTCTCGATCTAGATCAACATCACTGGATCTGGATCATCTCTCGATCTGGATCAACATCACTGGATTGGATCTGGATCATCACTCGATCTGGATCATCACTGTTGGATCATCATTACTGGATCTGGATCATCACTCGATTTGGATCAACACTAGTGCTATCTCATGATTCTTCTCGTCATAGGAAGTTCTACAGAGCCAGCCCTTTTTCATGCTAGTTGTAGGCCTACCCTCATGTAGGTCTTCACCCAGCACTTACATCTGACCTGCTCGTCAGAAAGGCATGCCCAACACTCACATCTGATCATGTAGTAAACTACAATCCCATCAGAAAGGCCCAGCACTCACATTCACCAGCATGATAGGACACACCTACTATCATCTATGAAATGGCTCAGCACTTACAACCACCAGCATGATAGGACACACCTACTATCATCTGTGGAAAGGCATAGCGCTCACATCCACCAGCATGGTAGGACACACCTACTACCATCTATGGAAAGGCTCAGCACTTACAATCACTAGCATGGTAGGACACACCTACTGCCATCTGTGAAAAGGCTCTGCACTTACAATCACCAGCATGGTAGGACACACCTACTACCATCTATGAAAAGGCTCTGCACTTACAGTCACCAGCATGATAGGACACACCTACTACCATCTATGAAAAGGCACTGCACTTACAGTCACCAGCATGATAGGACACACCTACTATCATCTATGAAATGGCACAGCACTTACAGTCACCAGCATGATAGGACACACCTACTATCATCTGTGACAAGGCTCAGCACTTACATCCATCCAGGTGGGAACACATCCTGCTCACAATGATGGAAGGGCATGCACTCATATCTGATCATGAGGGGAACACATCCCAACAATCATATCAGAATGGCCCCCAGTCCTCCTCGACTGAGCTATTTGGTAACTGACCAGGTGCCTCCATTCTCCTAGAGAATGGCAGTTTCCCTTACATCCAACCTACTCGTCGGAATGGACAACACTCACATATGACATGGAAGGAACTTAATCCTTTAGCCATGAACAAAATGGTTCAGCCCTTACATCTGATCAAGTGGGAACACATCCCTCTATCACATCAGAATGGCTACTCAGTTCTGATACTGAGTGTTCCTGGTAACTAACCAGGTGCCTCCATTACTAGAATGGCAATTGCTCTTACATCTGTCCTGCTCGACAGAATGGCCAGCACTCATATCTGACATGGAAGGGAGCAACCCTACCACCATGACAGAATGGATCA